>JABSTQ010005661.1:0-18779 GCA_013358835.2 Ixodes persulcatus | reverse complement strand
CAAAATCTCGCGCGTGATAAACAAACAACAAGCTCTCGGCGTCGAGTGCTCTTCCTTCCCTCGAAACGTCAGTCACGCTGTGAAGTGCACCCCCGCGGAGTTGGCAGGTTTTGCCAAGCTCGCCTGATAAGCCGCTGCGGACGTTGAGTGCGCTTCGCCTCTATGAGAGTCGTACTGCGGTGAAGTATCCTTGCGGGTTTCGCGACTCGCTCTGTAGTCCAACGTGCCGTTTCAAACAGACTCGTTTCGTTCGCCCACCAGCCGGTGGGGGCATTGCGCGTGCCCAGAAGTCGTATTCGGGAGAAGAGAAGAGAAGCGCATGCGCCGCGCCGACAGCAGCGCCACTGGAGCGGCATGACGTCACAGCCGCTTGTTGGTCTACACTCCGTTTCACGCCGTACCGCAGTCTATCCTCCGTTCAATACAAGGCGCCTCGATTCGTATCTCATATGACGACTCATAAACCTCAAGCGCAGCTCCGAAAAAAAAAAAAAAATCAAATATATAGATTGTTTATTGAAAGGAAGAACTAAACTTGCGCCTCTTGTCATTTTTTTTTCCACAAAACTCTACCATTTATTATCTTTTAGGGACCATTACACTGTCAGCCTCCATCGTGTGCCTCCTCGCGTCGTGACAACAAACCAAAAAAAAAATCCTATTCGTGAGAACCAATACATATCAAAATTACCCGTTTTACATAGTCATTAAAGATTGGAATCATCAACTCAACAAGATTTTCACTTGTAATCTGTGCAAGGCACACCTCAAAAAAAAAAATTACACCATCTTCCCGAGGGGAACCATGGGGTGATGCGGAGCATCGCGGATCGTAAGTAACGGTGTTATTAACGGTGTTAGTAACGTTGTTAGTAACGTTGTTAACTTGCGTGTTATTACGTTGTTAACTTGCGTTGGTTACCACACATCGCGTGAACGTAGTTGGAAACTCCGTGATGCTCCGCATCACCCCATGGTTCCCCTCGGAAAGATGGTGTAATTTCTTTTTTTTTTTGTCTTCAGTTGACGTAGCGTTGCTGTTAGTTTGTGGGGTGCTGACGCTTGCTTGCGCCAACCCACTAACTGACGGGACTGTTGCTTCCATCACACTTCATCGGAAGAAACGGAGTTGAAGTGGAGTCAACAGCCCTGAACCGCTGCTTATATTCACACTTGAAGGAGAGGAGACTAGAGGAGGAGAGTTGCGCATGCGCGCGCGGTGGTGAGTAGAAGCGAACGCACGCGAAGTGCACGCAGCTGGTAGAGAGAGAGAGCGGAGAGAGTAACGCGCAGCTGTTGGAGAGAGGGAAGGAGGAGAGTTGCGCATGCGTAGTGTGAGTGCGGACTACGACGCCGCGGGACATAGACCCGAGCAAGAGATGCTCCGCATCTAAAATGTTTTTTTTTCTTCATTAACCAAACATGTCTAATCGGTTACATTTACTCTTTACATACGTTTTTATATTTTGCGCATAATGTGTAGACGACGGTCGTCATGACGATGCAGTTGTGGGTCCGCTTGATTGGCACCATCAGATCTTAGCGTAGGCTGCGCTGGAACGCGGTGTGAAACGGAGTTTGAACACGAGTGATAAACGAGACACCACCCCTTGGTACAGCGGCCCTAAGCACACGTTGATGAGCAGAGAATAAGAAAAGGACGAACTAATTACCTCATCGAATTGCCAGGAGAAAAAATAGGGGATTATGAAAGAAGCACGTTTCTGTACTCGGTTTTCTGGCGCAATGAAAGTCCAGATTGCGCAAAAAAAAAAAAAGCTTTGGATTTAGTTAGAACAGCTAAAACATCCCTATGTTCCTTTTTATCTTTTCTTCTTTTTTGTGATCGAGGCACGTTTTGCGTGGGCTGCAAGTTTGGGTTTCTTTAGTTAAAGCACAAAGAGCTCTTTATATTCAACGTGTCAAATACCGTGCACAGCTTCCTAAAAACTTGATCATCCGCTTTCTGGAATGCGAGAGGAGTTTCAGAGCGCATGCAAACCGACCCCCACGCAAAATTATCAAAGTTTGATCCAAACGCCGTGTTTACGAAGCAAAAAAAAAAAAAAAATCCCCCAACCCTAAAATGAGCGTCGTGCTGTAAAGTGGTTAATTGAGCTACTTGGTTTATAGTTTAGGTTAGATTAGGTTGCGTTAGGTTAGGTTAGGTTCAATTAGGTTAGTTTAGGTCGCGTTAGGTTAGGGTAGAGCGTGCATTCTCAAGAAAGGTACGTAACATTTATCGTCATTTAGATGCTAGGCAATTGTGCTGCATACATGAAACGTTCTAGCATCAGAACGTTATACACTGCGTTTCCAGACGCCAGGCGCCTACGTTCATGGCGCTCTTCGTCAGATAGTTTAATACGTACCATGTGTACACGTTATAGTTGTTCCTGGAACGAAGCGATACTTCCGCTCATCGGGCTGATAAACCATCTTCCAGAGCTTTCCATACTCCCGAGCTCCGCTCCCTCAATGCGCACAGATGGTGGAGCTCCTCCTCGCCTACCCCTCTGGTCACATGACGTCCCCGTTAACCAACCAGCGTCGAGTACCTCTCTCCTCCTCTCCCACCCGTCAACCAATCAGTGTCGAGCCTCACGTCCACTCTTTTGTCTGGGTTTCACGAAATGCCCAATACCTAGCTCAAGAACGTTTCACGCTAGTAATATGACGTGTACTTCTTTTGGTATTGCGAAACCCCTACGGCCCCTAGAAGAGCTGTCTTTACTTCGCTTCGCCATAGCTTCGAGCGCAGCCGACCTTACGAGCCGACGTGCCAATAAAGCCACTCCGAAAGCGCAACGTCATGCTGTTCGCCGTATTTCTGTACGTGTCTCGCTTTTTTCATTTTTTTTTGCCGGCTTATCTAATCAAGCATAGAGAGCGCGCCGTGTCTTCGGGTTGATAGCCTGTGTGTATGCGTTTGTGCGTGTTGACTTTGACAGGGCCCGGAACTGAAATAAAACGAGGTACAGACGCGAGTGTTGTGCGATTCTATCAGTAATCTTTATTGGGTTATGCGTTACGGCGCCTCGCCGACAGAAACGCTTGACAGAAGCGAATTTGAACGTCACTTTGGAACCGCGAGCGAAAAACGTGCGCCGTAAGTAATCGCTGTCAAGGTTTCGTTTAATAAAAAAAACAGCGGTCGAAGATTTAGGATGTTGAAGTCTATGCGACTATGACAAAATGAAATGAAGAAAACATTTCTTCGCGACGTGGGTGATAGGGACGCTTTCATTGTCATTGTGTGTATTTTCATTTTTAGTTTTTATTATGTTTTACTTTTTTTCTTGGGGGGCGATTGTTTTGAAGTTTTTTCATTTTTAGGTTAATAAAACGTACTACACTGAATAAAATTATATTGCACCAAAATCTATTCTAAATCTTTAAAAAACAACAAACTTTACGGTAATTTTTTTTTGTATGCAGCCTGGTAACACTTATTTTGCCGTACTCGTCATTTACCTCTGCATGCGAAAAAAAAAAGAACAAAGAACAGCCGCGACTTTTGTGTTTTCTTTTTGTCCTCACTCACAGTTTATTTTTTCTTCTGTTTCGTTTTCTCATCTTTTCTTATCGTTCTTTTTTTTTTTTTTTTGCCGATTCGCGGAAGATCGACAAGAAAATTGGAAGATGCAAAACAACGATCAAAAAAACGAAGGTTTCCAAAGTGAAACGGAACGGATCCAATCGGCACGCCCTTCCCTCTCTCTTTCGAGAATAAAGAGGAAATTGGATGGTTAGATATGACAACGTGCGCGCAACAAATCCCGAAAAAAAAAAAATGAAAGAAAACCTTTCCGCAGGTTGAATGGCTGGGTGGCTGAGGCCTCAATCTATACTTTTCGTTCCTCCCAACGCATTACTGTAAGTAATATATATATATATATATATATATATATATATATATATATATATATATATATATATATATATATATATATATATATATATATATATAATTGTTTCTTCTTTTTTTTATTTGGGAGCTTCATACCGGTTTTTAGGGGCGTCGCGAATGGTTTTCTTCATGTGGGCACCGTCGTTAGACTTTTCTTCAGTATTTTGTTTTGTCAAAACAGTCGTTATTTTATGTATTTTTTATTAAGGTATTCTAGCACCCTCGTCGTGTACGAATCTACAGACCACGATGCATCGTGCTACAAACCAACAGCCAGTTTACAAACAAACTTACTTTTTTTTCCCCCACACTGGGGGTGGGCGTGCGTAGAAACAAGATTTTTGCGAAGCGTATCATTTTCGCATGCGCCGCGGCGACAACAGCACCAGTACCGCGGCATGACGTCAGAGACGCTGCTTCCACTTACGATGAGCCTCAGCGGCCGGGCGCTACGAGCACTCTCGTACGTACCCTTTGCTCGAAAATAGTAATTGATTACAATTACAATTACTCGCGGTTAAAACGCATTCAATTAGATTACTGGATTACTTGAGAAGAAACCTACATTTGGCCGCTAGTTGAAAAAAAAAGAAAAAGAAAAAGAGCGTTACATTTTCGCGATTGCTTCCGATTTTTCATAACGACACATCTTCAGCCGGTTCGAAAGCGCGGTCTTTCGTGCTGTCCAATATTGGCTTGAAACGACCGAATTATGAGCTAAACCTGTCTTCTTCATTCACCAATTTGGATAAACCGTCTTCCCGTCCGAGACTTGGTTCGAGGATTTCTCGGTAGGAAACTTGTAAAAACAAAGGGCACCATTAAAAAGGGGCGAGGGAAAAATGAAAGACGTTTACAAATCTCTGTAATGCGAAACTAGAGCGCAGCTCTTGAGGAGGAAGAGGGGAGGGTACGGAGGGCAGGGTATGCCCCTCCTCCTCCTCCGTATCCTCCCCTCCTCTTAGCCGGGAAATTGCCCCGCTAAATTTAGCGGAGAAACATCCCATAACGCAACGCGCGGTTGCGCCGAAGCCGACACCGCACAACCCGGAAACGGGCGCCTGAGAGCTGCGCTCTAAAATCGTAGCTGATACGAGTAATTTTAGTACTTCCACAGGTAGTCAGATTACTCTTTTCATTACTTTCTAATAAACTTATTCAAATAATGACGAAATTACTCCAAAAATTACTCAATTACATGTAAGTAGATTTCTTGTAGCAAGTGCCGGGTACGAGTCTGCTTACAGCCCTCACAGTGTAGTTTCTCTCTGTCGGCGCTGCTCGGTGGGGTCTCTGCACCCCTCCTACCGCGCTTCGACTCCTCCCTCCTCTAAGGAGGCACCCCAATCCCATCGTGTTGGCCTCTTCGCTCCGGGGTCGAATCGAAAAAAGTTCCAGGCGTTACTCGTTGCCACGTCTTATTTGATCGCTGTGACATCGAGAGAAGCTTAGGAGATTTGGTTGTCGAAAGAAGAATAGATGCTTTTGGCGTTTGAAACCTCTACGCCTTGATAAAATAACATAAATATAATGTAAGACGCAACTAGATATGTGTAAATTCAACGCATGAAGGGTGAAATTAATAACGTTCCGCGAGAAACCAAATTTTTGTTTTTATACGGTTTCCGGTGTTAATTTGAGTCTAGTTAGATCTACAGGCCTGGAGACCGCCCGCCTGCAGGACTTTCGCAAAACACCTCTTCTTCTTAATCTTAAAAAAAAAAAAACATAAACAAGCGTTTATTTATTGTAAGCGAAAAGTGTTTTAATCAGCTCACTGAAGTTATTTATTGTGTACATTGGCACCCACATTCAAACTCGATGGTCGGAACAAAAAAATTGCGGAGGCTTAGCTCGGCTATGCCAGGATATACGTAGCGTGAGCTTATGCGCACAAAACGAGAGGCGCTATCAAGCGGCTCCGGTGCAGCGTCAGACTTGGCTACTGCGCAACGGAGGCGCACAGCTGGGCACGCGGCGGCGCCAGTGCGTCTGCCGCGGCTATGACGTCACTCCTTTGGAATGCGCAGACCGGCGAGGCACGCGCGGTGGCGGCGGAGACCGCGGCGGCGGCGGCTCCGGCGCGCCAGCTGTGCGTCGTGTGACGTCACTGGTCCTCGCGCTTGCGCAAACCGGAGCACGGCTCATTATGCGAGCCACGCGAAACTGCTCAACCTCGGCCAGTGTAGCTGACGCTACAAAAATTGTTCAACGTGGTTCGGGACGCAGTGAACACGACGCAGTGATTGGCAGGCGCCTGATCGGGATGGTCGTTTTTCTGAGACGTCGTACGGCCAGTTGGTCATCTGGTCGTGCATGGGCATGGCCAGACAATTGTACTTCAGAATGTCCAACGAGAGGAAATGTCCAACGGGTCGAAATATCCAATATGGTACCTTTTGTACTGTTGGACATTTTGCCTCGTTTTGACTCGATTGACCTTTTGCCTGGATGGACATTCTGACCTGTTCGGACGCTGTGATTCGATGAACGTTTCGTCTCGTCGTTGGATGTTTTGATCAGGCTGAACATTACGACCCGATGGGCATTTTGTCTCGATCAAAATACATTTTGTGATCAGCATCGCAGTCTTCGAACTTGGCTTTCTCGTTTCGGGAGAAAAGCGAGACTGTCAAGGGGGGAAGAGCGAGAGTCATTTGGGTCCGGATTGCTATTGACGCGTCGCCACTCTTTGGAGCGGACTGTTATAGAGAATGGGCCTTTTCTTCCCTAAGCGGATGCGTAGTAAGCGGTCGAAGCTGTCCGCCATATTTGTTGGCGCTCTACGGCATTGGCAGTGAGCAACAGTGTACAGCCGATGGCAGCTCATCATTGTAATTGCAATACGCCGGAATTTCGTTCCGTCTTCGTCTGCGAGAACAACAATACAGACGCAGCTGGCTGGCGTGCGCAAACTACAGGGGGCGCTTCTCTAGCTACCGTCATCATCGCTTGTGACGTCATGGGTAAGACAGACTGCGACGAAATCGCGCAGATCTTGGAACCCTCGGCTCGTCAGCTGGCTTCATGTGCTGTTTGGGTAACGCGTGGCAAAGCCTGTTTCACGTGTTGTGTTTATTTGGTGAAGTGATGTTTGCAGTAGGACATATTACCAAAGCTTGAAACCGTGGCACGCGTAGTCGGGCTGATAAACACTTTTGGCGCTGAGGTGTCAAAGCGCTCGGACGGTGGTGTGCTGTTCTCTACCCGAGTGAAAAAGCTGGTTGATGGAAATAGAATATCCAACGCTTTACCTGACTACAACATCTACCACGGCGAATAGGGTGTATTTTATTATGATCTGAGCAAAATAAAACTGACAAAGGAATGTATCATTAAATTGAAAATAGAAAAGCTAAATTCGAGAACCTCTCGCGTGTGTAGTCAACACTTCCCGAAAGCGACTCCTCCTATCCTGTTCGTACCTATGTATTTTGCGAGTGCTGGTCTCTTATTAGTTCCAAGTTGATGCTTTTGTGAATTTTGTAAGCCAGTAAAAAGCAGTTCCTCAAAATAACTGGGGTTACTAGCTTCTGGAGTCATTTCAATTAAATTCCTGCTTATTCACCCAGTCGACGCGAAACGGGCGAGACCCCCTCCCGATCGAAGTGTTAAATATAGTAAGTCGGTGACACTCCAGCGTCCCAAAAAATGAGAAATACGCACTCTATGAATGAATACCGTTTGTATGTTTAATTTTGCGGACCTAAATGCGCATAATGCGTGATGCACTTTTCCGCGAGCGATTTTAAATGTGTAAACAATTAAGAGTAAAAATAAAATTGGTTAGAGCAAATTAATCAATCGCCTGAATTCGCCGGACCATGTCAGACAATCTAAGAATTTATGAAAATTTATGTTATTTTTCCGAGCACAAGTCGCGATGTGACAAACTTCTTTGCCACGTATTCGATGCGGGAGGAGCTAAACGTCAGTTGCTGACAAGCATTGGCTCGGAAGCAACCTTCGAGTCACGCTTGGGCAGAAGCGTCGGTATCGGCAAGCTTAATGTAGCTAAAACAAGTGTGCAGCGCTTTGCAACACAACTGTGCGCGCGTGCGCAATTAAAAAGACAGAATGTCATTGACTCCGGTGAATGGAAAACCATTTTTTACAGCAGCCTCCACAAATTTGAAAAAAAAAAAAAAAAGAATCAAAGAGGCTGTGAATAGCCCTGACGCACGCCGCGCAAGCTGTATTGTGAAGCTCCAGGGTTGTTTTCGAACAATTTAAAGTTTTTTTTAATATAAAAAGCAACTTCGAGGCGCTGTTATTCATTAGAAAGATCACTCACAAAAACGTCATACACGTTTCTTTAATAAATAAACCGTTTTAATCGGCATAGATGCGAACTAACATAGCCGCTCCGTGCTTTGACATAGCGCGTCGTCTGCTCGCATCCTACCGGCTCCGTCACAGGAGGGCGCGCGCGAGGTGGCGCCACCAAAACATCTCGTCCGCGAATAGCTTGCAGAATTATTTTTCAAAAACCCATCACAAACGCTTTCTGATATGTCAATACATGACGCCGAACATTTGCGGCCCATACCGCTGGTGGATTTGGAGCGATTGTGGCGCTTTCACAGCAGCCTGTTCGCGCTTGGGTACGCACGATGGTAGCAACAAAAAGGCGCTTCAAAAGCATTCAAAGTCCATACGCTGTTTTTCCCCTCGGGAACACTCGGCTGGCACGCAAACCAAATCGAGTCATTTCGGCAATTTCACGCAAGCAATTCCGTGTTCGCCTATACGCGAATCGACATTTCGACTCGTTGGACATTTTGACTACTTTGGACATTTTTTCTCGTTGGGCGTTTTTACCGCTTTGGAAATTTTGTCTCGTTGGACGTTTCGACTAGATGGAAATTTCGGACGTCTTCGGACATTTTATCTCGGTGGACATTTTGACCGATTTGGACATTTTGTCTCGTTGGACATTTCGACTCGGTGGACATTTCGACACGCATATCACGTGACCTGTCGGGCATTTTGACTCCATGGACATTTTGTCTCGTTTGACTTTTTGATCCGGATGGCTACTTGGGCTAGTTGGTTTTGCATCATGGTGTAATACGCCAAAACAACAAGGACGAAAACGAAGGGAGAAGTGGTTACGCCGCGTCCTGTCTAGTTCTCCCTTCGTTTTCGTCCTTGTTGTTTTGGCGTATTACACCATGACATTTTGACTACGAGCCTGGCCTAACCGAACCAACACTAGTTATAACCGAAAAAAAAAACGCGACGAGGTTGTTTTGCGGACATTTGTAAGCTGAAAGCAGCTCTCCATGCGTGGGTGCGAGGCACTTCCAAGAACTGGTTCCAGCAGGTCATGGAGAGGCTGCCACAGGTGGTGCAAGGGCATTCGGCTCCAGCAAGAGTCAGTCGAGAAGGTGGAGATATGTACATGCCTCTAAGTAACCGATATGCAGTAAAATCATAAGAATGGTAATTTGTAAATTAATGCGGCGCTTTATGTTTTGTAGTTCGTGGCCGTAAGGAACCTTTTGTGATGTTTGTTTGTACTTGATTACGCACTAAAAACGAGTTGCGGAGAACGCCACTTAACTGAAGTTTTTTTCGATCTTGTAGAGGGGGGTGTCTACTAGTCAGCGCGTGGATTTAAAAAGCAAATGCATCCCTTATATCTTTTCAACACAAGTGCTTACGAGCACAAAAATTAAGGGAAACATTTTCATAGGTAATTGAAGAAATGTTTCAGGCGTACTTAAAAAAAAAACAAAAAACAAGAAACACCAGGGGCCACAGTTGTTCACACCAGCTGCGTGTTCATTAGCGATATTTCTTCAAAAAGTAAGATTTTTTTACTCATTTACTTAGTTTTATTTGCGTGCGAAGTGTAATGTTACAAGATTAAAAAAAAGAGCTAGTTTCTTATTTGGCGTTTTCGCAAAGCGCGATGAAGAACTTGTGAAATTGAATTCTCGCGTTCTTTTTCACTTTTTGCTTATATATATATATTTTTTGTCCTCATATCCTCGCGTTCTTCTTGTCTCCTGCACGTGCCCTCGCGCGAACCAAAGACGTACTTTCCATTTCCAAGAAACAAAAATAGCAGGAACACGTAGCTCGACAAAGTTCATAGCAAACTCCGACGCGGCCCATTTCTGGTCGCTTTTAGATAAACAGAACCCCTTTTGGTGACGAGCAGCAAAAGTTCTCTTTCGAAGCAAGAATCGCGTGCCTTTTTTTTTTTCCTTCTTCCACTTTTTACGATCGCCTCGGGCTGCAGCTATGCCTAAATAGTGAAAAGAGAACGAATGCCACAGCGGGGTGTCTGAAAGAGATGCGCAAATGATAAACGGAGCATCGGTTCTATACATGGCTACACTCTGCCCGAGTCAATAGGGTACGAAAAGAAACTGTAACGAGAAATGTATGTGGTAAGAACACACGTGTTTGCGAGTTTGAAGTTTACATGTGAAGCTTACACTGAAACACGTGAAGTTCACGTGTTTGCGAGTTTACAGATTATGCAGAGTAATCTTGGTTTCCATGTGTGTTTTTTTTCTTTTTTTCACTTATACCGGGTGTCTGTAAGAAAAAAGAAAGATAAAACGTGTTTTACGGCCGGCATAAATAAACTACCTATCTCAGATATCTGAAACTCCGCGAAAGTGTGACACGTAGCGGTGGTGATGGGATGAAAAAGTTTGAGAACGTGGACCTTTTCCGAATCAAAAGTAAAAGAAAAAAAGACAAAACTTATTTAGGAGTTGACGTCCACCTAAGCCTAACATCTTCAAAACAGAAAATGACATTGTGGGCGCTCGTAGCATTTATTTCAGTGAAAAAAAAAATACTTGTCAGCAAAAAAGAAAACATTATTCTCTTCCTTACTGGCAAGTGTTTTAAAGCAATGCTTGTAAACACTATCCTCACACACACACACACACTTCCATTCCAAAATTTTGTCCGTCCGTCCGTCCGTCTGTCCGTTCGTGTATTTTCGGCTAAATTTAGCGGGGAAAGTGGCGTCACGTAGCGTCACCTTGGGGATATTGATGGCACGTAACCGATACATGAACTATGTTTCCCCGCCAAGTTTAGAGGGAAAATTTACGTCTTGTGACCAAAACGTCAACTCAGTTATCCCGCAAACTTTAGCGGGAAATTAAAGTCACGTGATGTGCGCCCCAATTCAATTACCCGCTAAATTTAGCGGGAAAATTGACGCCTTGTGACGGACATCAATCCAATTTTCCCGCTAACTTTAGCGGAAAAAATCGACGTAACGTGACCTGACGTGACCTGACCTATAAAACCGCTCAGTTTCCCCACTAAATTTTGCGAAACAATATATGCCACGCGACACACCGATTCTCTATACTGCATTTCATGCATTATATGAAGTTAAATATAGAAGCGGCTGCCAATATTCTTTTTTTTTTCAATATAAATGTCAGGTGTGTTTACGACGTCAGTTTTTTCCTTCCCCTCCCCTCCTCTCCCACCCCCTTCCGTTCCCCCAACTAATGGTGACCCCCTGGCTTCTAGCTATGACATTGAGGTTAGTATCGTCTCTGTTGCAAGCCATCTCTCTTCTCTCGCTCTCTCTTTCGACGTCAGTTCTTGTTTTAACGAGGCTTAGGTGGACGTCTGCTCATTGAGAAGTTTCGTGTCTACCTTTTGTTTCTTCGGATCCATGTTAACGTCATGTTCTCGAAGTTTTGCCTTGTATCACCGCCGCTAGCGTCACATTCCCGCAGATTTTTTGGGCTTTCTGCGACGATGTAGTTCATTTGCGCGAAACGAACAACACGGTTCTCTTGTCGTGTCCCAAAAACACCCACTCGATTCTTGGCATCGCACGACGGTGTTTCCCTTCCACGCGATCGTCCCTACAAATTAATTCATGGCTCTTTTTAGCGGGACGCGATCACCTCGCACAAAAAAAAACAACAAAAACGGAAAGCAACAGCGTACATACATGCATAATCTCTCGCCGCAAACACCTGGCACCACCTGACGCGGCGGAATGTAATTAGTGGTACATTACGCGAGCAAGATGCGATTACACGTTGCTCTTTTGTATCCCGGCTTTTTTTTACGCACTTTGTGCGTGTGTGTGTGTGCGTGCTTGTGTATGCGTCTACGCGTGTGCGTGTGCGCGCGAGAATGTGTCTGTGTGCGTGTGCGTGCATCTGTGTGTGTGCGTGTCTGTGTGTACGTGTATATGTGTGCGTGTGTATGTGTGTGTATGTATGCATGTATATATGTGTCTCTTTCTCTGTGCTTGTGCGTGTGTGCCTGTGTGCTCCACACCCTGTTTTTTTCCCCCATCACGAGAATGTTTGTCTCCAAACCTTGCCGAAAGCTGCGACGAATAAAAATGTAGGGAGATGAAAGACTGCCTCCCTGCTACCTGAAAGCTACCTGTAACAGACAGCGCGTGTTTTTAGTCAGACACCGGAGTTACATTGTTCCCTGGTTCCTACCTTTATCTAAAGTCGTGTCTCGTTAATTTATGGACACATCGGTTCCCCCCAGAATAGTCCATATAATAATGAACGTTTCGTGATAATGTGACAACAAAATTCGTGCATTCACTCATTTTGTTCCCGAAAAAGTTGTCTGCAAAGCGCAGCACCCATAACTAACGGTGTCCACGATGTCTCGTTAATATGAACACCTCCGTTCTTCTCAAAAATCGTCCATAATGTGAGTTGTCCATAATAACGAGTGGGGTATCCAATTTAACAGGGTTTATATTAACGAGAACATGACCGTATGTAGCTTCTGAATGCTCTCAGGCGTGCTTCTACCCCGTTTGAGGTACATGCGGCATATAGATACTTCAAGACTCCGAATGTTGAGAGCTTCTACATCCTCTAGAAGAAGAAGAAAAAAAACAACACTTGGTATCCGTTTATAATAGCTGGGTATGATTATCAACCTATACGTTAATTGGTGCACGTGTTGGACCCAGCACCAGCTGTTGCGGTGACTATAGTCACCCCGATATCCGTGGTTTGAATGCCACGTGCCAAGTTTCTCTTTGAAACTCATCGCCGTGCGGCATAACTCGAAGCACGGATCTTTGTCGGTGACTCGTGTATGAATCTGGTTGCAGACTGTCTTGTGTATAAGGTATAAGCAGTGCGACCCCGACTTTAAGGTAACGAGATGATTTTTAAACTTCCTCTTTAGCTTTCCTCCTCAACTCAACGGCGAAATGAGAAATCACGCGGTCGTGGAGTGCTCTGGCACCGGTAAGATAACTCTAAGCTTCCACCGTCCTTCTTGAGCACACCAAGGAACATGTCATTCGCAAGCGATGATACCTGAGTGCCGCCACGGCACTCATTCGCCACGAACGCCAATTCAAATATTCGTCGACGGATTGATTGTTGACGAGCGCGTATGCGTCCGTGTGACGCAGTGCTCGTGTGCAACGCGGCTCCCTCGCTCGGCTGGGAGAACTTCCGTTTCCGGTAGAAATGCATACTTTACGTCATGGTCACGTGATTTCACATGTCGGTGGCCGAGTCCGGTCGAGTCGAGGAGAGAAGCAAACTTGTTTTTATCTTTTTTATTTATTTATTTTTGTGAAAAACGGGGGGAAATAAAACGAAAACGGATTCCTGCTTTGGGTTCTATGACCGTTGGAGATTAATTTGGGTCTTCATTTAGAAAAATGCTGGAAAATCATTTCATGGTCCCTTTAACTTACTGGGCTCCATTAAAATAGACCGATTTGACTATACTCCATTTAAGCTGAGACTGCAGCCAATGCCACAAGCACGAGAGCTCGAGGCCGCTGCTTCGAAGCGTTCTTCCGCAGAATGAGCACATCGCGCTAGAAGTGCACATCTCAAACCCAAAAGCGCGGACAAGCACGCGCTTGTATAGATTTCGCCGCAGTCTCAGCTTAAAACGCCGCCATAACTGTAATTCACAGGAGTCAGGTGTCAGAGCACGAGACAGCTCGCGTCGTCTCGTGCTCTGCTCGTGCGCAGCCTGTCACGCACGCAGAAACACTATACGGAGCGCAAGTTCGTCTGCTTCTTTTGCCAGGGGTTGTGGTGACGCCAGAACACCGAGCTTTGATTGGTTCTGAATTAAGTATAGGGGGTAGACCTCAAGGCAGCTTGCTTTGAGGTCTACCCATTATCCTTCAATCAGAGCCTGGTGTCTTTCTAACGTCACCGCAACTAATGCGCAAGAAGCAGACGACTTGCTCTCCGTATACAGTTCCCACGGTGTAAAGGCCCGTTCACACGATGCATTTTTCTCGCGCATCTAGTGTCGCGAAATGTAGTTTCGCGAAATGGTTGCACCGTCTGAACGAGTCCGAAAAAGACGCGCGCATCTAAAAAAAGTTGCGCGCACACCTCTCTTCTGGAGCGAGCTTTTGCTGAAACTTTGCCGAGTCCTGTCAATCACTCTGAGGGCGCCGCCAATGGCCGCTCAGAAACGCTCTCACGTGGCCTTTGAGGGGGTAGCGAGCTGTTTGAGAAGACCACTTCACTGCCGGTGTTGTAGCCGAGCCAAATCCAATAAACCGAAACCACGAATGATGGATACTGCCGGCGCTTCCTCAAGCACGTCAAGCACCACTGAAGGAAAAGTGAGTAGCATATCGGAAAAAAATCCAGCGATGGACGCAGACAATTAGCGGGAGTTGGCGAGATTAGAATAGTGCTCATAGCGTTGTTGTCGCGACGATACCGCTGGATAAGAGACCATCGAGTAAACTGAAACCAAGTTCGCTTTGTTTACAAGCGAACGTGAAACCATGTGCGCTCTCTGAAACAGTTGGCACAGTAAAATCGGGCAGACATGGGCGCCGAGAAGTAACCAGATTGGGCACGTAGCGTTTCTATGAATACCATGTGCATTGACAGGAGCTTTGACAATGAATTGGCTGCGTACGGGCTCGGCGCCGGCACATGTCCTGCACGTACAGGTTGCCGCCTCAATCGGCTTTGTGCACATGCGAGATCGCTCCAAGTAGTGCAGTATGTGAGAAAAAAAATTAAAGTGAGTTGACTGCATAAAATGCGCAAAGCAGGTCCCCAGATACATAGCGATCTGATTCGGAGCGCCACATAATGGTCAACACCGAAAACTATTTTCGCGAGTCTAAACGTCATCGTTGTTGCACGTGAAGCGGTACGTGTGAACGAGCACATTTCGCGAAACTTGAGTGTCGCGAAACTGTTGCGCGCCTAAAAGATGCATCGTGTGAACAGACCTTAAGCCGGCAGCGGTGGCGCAACTAAAATTACTAATGAGATCCGTCTTTTTGTTCTATTGGGGACTTGTTCCGGACGATAGCTAGCTGACATGCAAAATATTGTTCGTGGTCCCGTCAACGCATTGCAAATTCAGTCAAAAAAATACCAGTTTGAATTATTACGAAAACCAGTTCTAAATTTATTTCTGTTGCGACTATCTAACGACGCGGGTACGAGCGGGGACACCTGTCGCAATAGGCTAACGATTTCTCGTGTACATATAGGGTGGTGACAGTGGATCTTAGCGCCGTAAAACAAATCTGAAAAAAAAACGGCGCCTACGCGCAAGAAGTTTAAACTTTCACCGAATGTGCATTAGGTGGAGGATTTCCCCCTGATAAAATGTTAAGGCATAGCTTCCTTCCTGCGTAGGTAGGGAGCGACAAACTAACCAGAATCAACGCGGACGTGTTTGCAGAAGACGGAGTTAGCGATGGTTACTGCTTCTGGCGCCAGCTGACCAGAGATCAACTACACACTTCACAATCACCGAGATGAGACAAACGAACACGTGTATGAACACGTCTTACCAATGAAGATTGTGGACACTCCACCCCCCCCCCCCCCCCCCAAACCAAAGCAAAAAAAAAAGATTTTATTATTTGTTACGGAACAAATTTCTGTATTTTTTTTTTTCCTCCGTGAAATAAAACCTAAATTGTTGCTGAACAAAAAGGCAAGGAGAACCTGTTGGTCAGCCCCTCGCTTTAGCCGACCTCCGTATAGAAACTGAAAGATAGGTGCTCTCGGGGACCCTAATGGCCACTCAAAATCGAATTGCGAGACAACGAAAGCAGAGAAAAAAAAGAAGAAATGAAAAAAAAAAAAAACATTAGGAGAAAAGAAATTTAAAAATCAATCCCAAAAACAAAAGCGATACGATGAAAAGGTCTCCTCCCATGCATCGAACAATGGAGCAAAATTACGCGGCAGACGTCGATGGAAGAAAAAGAAAACGTAACTCCGTAAAAATTTAAAAAAAAGACAAGGAAAGGTGAGTGCGGATGAGACGAAACGCGGCTCTAATAAAGACGGTATTATTGGCGGTACACATAAGAGCAAAAATGTAGCCGATCAAACGGCCGCATTAGGCGTGAGAAGAAAAGGAAAATGGGAGTCCGCTCCTCCCCAAAGTTTTATTTAGCAGACGTGGTAAGCGAGGAAGAGAAGAGAAACAAGAAGCAAAAAATCTACGATAATGCAACTCAATAGAAAAAATACAGAAGCAAAAAAAAACAAAATGGAGAGTAGAGAGAAGGAACCCGTAGATTGGGGAGAAGAAAAAAGGTAAGAGAGCTGTAGCACCTTTATCTCTCCCTTAAGCTATAGCGGTAAAAGAGGAAGAGGGTTTCCAGTAAAAACAAAATTACAAACCGGGGGGAGGGGGTGTAATGCACGGTGAGAAAGGTGACCGGCGGGATTGGGGGAAACATGAAGCAACAGGGAAAGAAAACGAGAGAGGAGGGACTTTTGCGCTCTTTCCCCAATTCCAGCGCATGCGCTGAAGATCAACAGGTAGGCACGACGGACAGGAATGAACATCGATCGGGGATGTCGGTTTGCGCCAGGGTCGTCGTCACCGCCGCCGGCTTTCCTCCTCCTCCTCCTTCTTTATTTCTTCGCCGTTTTGGTTTGATCGTTTTTTTTTAGGGAGTATTTTTGAAGCGGGAGAGAGCTCTCCGTCGTCATTCCCCTGACGCGCTGGCCGCAGCTCCGCCACCGCAGCCAATACACAGCAGATCTCCCTGGGTTTTGTCGCGATTTCTCGCAAGAGTTGAGGCCAGGCAGCGCGCGCGCCGCGCCAACGGAATCCTTGGTCGCCGCAATTTTGTTTTCCCAAATTTCTTGATTTTTTTCTTCATTTTTTGTCGTTTGATTTTCAGGGGCATTTATTCCGCATGGAAAATAAAGAAACAAACACACGGAGAAAGACGCAGTAATATAAAAGATAAACAGATTGGTTGACTGCGGAAATTTTGTTGTGTGTTGTTTACTGCGTTCTTGGGGATGATTGTATTGCTATGGTGTATTCCTATCTTTGTAAACAAAACAAACAAAAAAAGTTATTTTTAGAACGAAATATTTTTTGTTGGTTTCAGGTTCTCTGGTATAGAAATACGTGGAGACTTTTTTTTTTTTTAAATCGTAATTTCGCTTTTAGTGCGCGAGCGTGATATAGAAAGCAGACGGCAGAAGAAGAAGGAAAAAAAGATTGAGAAAATTCGGGGAAAGTCGCACAGGAAGAGTAGATAAACAACCTTTTGTTGATTATATCTGTTATATTCCCGTGTCTCAGTGGGCAGTGTACTTCAATGTCGGCCATGTGATTCATGCAGCTGAACGCGCATTTCTTTGTGCTGCTTTTATCGCTGATATTATACAATCCATTATTCCTCGACAACACCACTCGGTAGTACTTTTATTTTTCTTTTATGTGGCGGCGACCCGACAGAAAATCTCATTTTCGCGTTGTAACTGGCATCACGCAATATTAAGGTTACTAGCATAATGTGATTGGTTGGGATCGATTTGTGTAGCAATATTGCGGGCCCGTTTCATGCCGATGCTACGCGTCGATAGGAGCGGCGATCAAAATCCGTTAGGAAACTGGAAGAAATATTATTAGTTGTGAAAAAAAAAAAGGATTGGTAGGGCAAATTTTTTATGTTTCATCTGACATTTATTTAAATGCGCTGTGTGTCCGTTTAGCCCACGGACCCACTCGTTTGTTTACTGCGTCTTGAAAAGTGGTCCCTCGATTTCAGCCTGATGACGTCACACGAGTCTCATGCCGTTGTCTGCTGCAAGATGCTAACGTGGACTCCGTTTTTCCCGCTAGATTTGGCGGGGAAATTCGCGATTGTACGCTTTTCGAGCTTCACCCGAAAACCTAGCCAATAAACTTTCACGTTAAAAAACAAAAGGTACATCCGAGACGCCATAATTTTTTCGAACAAAGGCAAAGCCATGGTGAAATATGAAAGATTCGTCAAAAGTTTGTGCGATATTTTTTGAGGCCGAAAGAGGAACTTGTACATCAGGTTTTTTGACACAAGCGGGGAAAAAAATGTCCGAGCTGACTTGTTACAGCCACACAGCTCGTGTACATCACACAAAAGGCACGGCGTTTCGCAGCAGGCACAATGAACAGGATTATTCGAGGACATGTATCAAGTATGATCGAACATGCCCCTCTGTGACCAGTGTGCCCAGACCGCCGTATACAAGAAGAAGCGCAACGCACCAGACAGTGTCAGCTCCAGACTGCCTTTTGTACGATGTATTAGGCAATGTGACGGCGGGCTTTGCGACTCTGCCAAGTTCGCATGCGTACGGGACAAGCAACGCGCATTTCGTGTTCCAAGCGTCCCTCCTCCACGCCGACGACGTCGTTAAAAAATGGCGGCGTGGAGCTGAGAAAGAGAGGCGACGCCGAGAGAGGGAGAGAGGGTGTCATTCAGCGCCGAACGATCTAGGCTTAAATAAAACCCTCACGAATTCGGTTAAAAAATAAAATTGTGTGCGTTACTGGTGATGTAAAAGTATTTTTTCAAAATATTCTTGCTATATATATTTTTTTTACGACACCTTGAATTTGCGGAAAACAAAAA
>JABSTQ010005660.1:0-196652 GCA_013358835.2 Ixodes persulcatus | reverse complement strand
ATAAGTACCTCGGTAGTTCACTATGTTATTGTCCGTTATGAACACCTCTTTTCAACAGTGACCTTACTACGTCACGGTAGAATGAAGCGGGTGCTACCTAACCTGTCTGGAAACAAATTGGGGTGTGTGTATTTTTATACAGCCTAGAACATTGTCTGCCTCAACGGGCGACTTGTCCCCAGCTGTAGGTGTGGCAATTTAGCCAGTGCAATACAACTGGTAGCCCGAGGTCTTTGACGTGCATCACGCAATAGTGATACACGAG
The DNA here is from genome assembly GCA_013358835.2 of Ixodes persulcatus. Taxonomy (NCBI): domain Eukaryota; kingdom Metazoa; phylum Arthropoda; class Arachnida; order Ixodida; family Ixodidae; genus Ixodes; species Ixodes persulcatus. The sequence continues at coordinate 196,387 of JABSTQ010005660.1, read as the reverse complement.
CAAGGGTTGGGATTGATACACGAGCAGGGGTGGGGATACACGGGCAAGCGGTGGGGATTGAACCCAGGATCCCTGTTTATACAGCGCGAGCTTTTCTCTCCACGTGTCGCGAGCTGGTTGCTCTAGCTAGACTCTAGCCCACTCGGCCACCGATCCTTTTTTTTCTTTATTGCACTGGCCACTGATCCTCTTTATCTATCTGTCTGGACTAACCCCCCATTCACACTGGAAGCGGATCCGCGTTCGCGAAGCGGTTGCGAACGCGGTGTATAAGGATTCAGTCATTTGCACGCGCATTTGATGACATCAAATGCGCGTGCAATTGTACTAGATCTTTATACAACCGCGTTCGCAACCGCTTCGCGAACGCGGATCCGCTTCCAGTGTGAATGGGGGGTAAAGCCCATCGATGTGTTTGCGTTTGTCTTGCAAGTGGCGTCAAATGCGCCAGTGCACGAGGCCCGTGTCTCGAGCGGCCTTGGAAGCAGTTGTCTGCGCAGTACCGAATTGAGCGGCCCTTGGAAGCGAATGGCAGCGGAGCAGCCCTCCTGGCACGAGTTTTGCGCGTTTCCACAACAATGGTTGGCGAGTCGTTGTAAGCGTGGAATTTTATCAAATGAATTTAGTCTGCACTTGCCGCAGCACTCAACCTATAAAATTTACTAGATAACTCGAGTGCAACATGGCTTTTGTGTTGTTTGAGTGGTTCTTTTTCGCTGACTGGCAGACAGACGGAAAGTGTCCTTTCTTGAATTACCCGTTGCCAATCGCGTCAGATCTGCTGTCAACGTTACTAAAACACTCAGTTGGGAAACTGCCATAGAGACTGGCCTTCAAAAAGTGTCTCCGATCTGTCCTCCAGCACGAGCTAATGACGAACACAACGCCGCCATTTTTTCCCCGCAGCGGCCATTCGAGGAACGCGCGTCACTTCTATTTTGGTTTTAATCGGCCATTTTGGGGCCAGAAACAGATACTGTGAAGAAGGTTACACGAGCGTCAGCCCCGTCTCCCCGCGGACGCGCCGCGTCTTGCTACCGAAAGTTAAAATGCCCTAGGTCGGGACGCGCCACCTGAAAGCACCGCTGAGGCATGGTTGTATAAAAACAATATTAATTGTGCCACAAAACCTTGCAAACTAGAGATTTTAAAAACAGTCACGCCCCCTCATTTGTGTACTGAACTCCAATAAAAGGTACTACAAAAGAGCGTTTTTTCCGTTTGTTTTTTCGCAAAAGAAGGCTTTCTAAAAGCTCAGGTGACCACAGTACAGCAAATGACAAGAGTGGCGCTGTTGTCGCATTTAGCTCGGTCTCGGTGTACGCCGCGGCCCAGTTTCGACGGCGAGTTCCCAGGCTGAGTGTTTAGTAACGTTGGCTGCTGTGCACTGGGCGCGCGATGTGATGTGTAGTAGAGCCGCGCCACTTTCTTGGTACAGAGACACTCCTTGGTTGCAGTTCACGGTTGGGAAACGGTTGCTTTTGTTGCTTTTTGACTCGACGCGCAGAAGTGTGACCCTTTTCGACGAGGTCCACACCTCTGGACGTGCTGAAGTGTGGACCTCGCCGCGCAGTGTTGACCTTGCCACTAAATGAGCTATGCTTAGGTCCGCCCTCTGTACCCAATATTGCTGTGGGCGTCGCCATCTTGGTGCTTGTACAGAGCAGACGCAACTGCCGATCGCCATGATTCAAAGTGCGACTTCCTCGGCATTTGATTCAGCGTATAAGCTCATGTAATATTGCTTTGCTCTGTTGCGAAGCGTTTAAACATTTGTAGAGGGACGTAAAAGGGTTTCCAGTGATTCAGATAAATTTTTGGATAACTGGCATCCATAATTTTAAGCCACATTATGAACAAGTGTCGTTACCCTGAAGCGAAGCTTATTTAGTGGCACTAGGGAGATCATGGCGGAACAGCGCAGAACTGAGCTAGATTTCAGACGCCATGTTCTTCTATATATAGTGCCACTAAATAAGCCACGTTTGAGAGTAACGCCACTTGGCCATATTGGCTTAAATCATGGTTGCCAGTTATCTGAAGATTTATCTGAGATCACAGGAAACGCTTTTCCGTCCTTCACAATTGTTTAAACAATTCGCGACAAAGCAAAGCAATATTATATGAGCTTCCTAACACCGAATCTAATGCTGAGGAAGTCGCACTTTTGAATCATGATGATCGGCAGTTGCGTCTACTCTGCACAAGCACCAAAATGTCGGCCCCTACAACAATGTTGGGGAACAGAGTGCCGATACTCTAAGCGCAGCTGATGTAGTGGCTGTAGTTCTTCCCAGAAGTGGCGCGCGGCACGTGTCTCAAGCATATCCACAAAATGATTGGCGCCACTTTTTCCAGGATAGATAGGCTTTTATTCCACACAACCATGTAGCGGGTTGCAAACCAGCATTCAGACGAAGAGCAGGCCGATATAGGACATAGGAAGTGCAAAACTGCCACTTTATTTCATTTTTTGTTGTCTAGCTTTAAATTAAACTCTAAAATATATATATAATATATATATATTCTTTTTTTTTTTGCAAAAACAACGTTTGCGTGTTGAATGTGGCGGTCCAAAACGGCCGCAACGCCGCACCTTGTGCTTTGGATAATTCGAAACGTGGACGGAACTTCGGAATTCATTCGGAAATCAGAGCTTATTCTACGTTTTGTAAGCCACTGTAATCTACGTATGTACTGCTCGTATCTTGCGCCGCCTGTTGGCCGCTTCCTAAAGTGGTGGACGCAGAGCGAAGAAGTTCTAGCTCGAGATCGGCGGCGAACAGCCTGTGGCCCGAGCCCACCTGGAGCGCCCGACCTGCATGCGCAGCTGCGAACATGCAACTCGTTTGTTCCGGAAGAATTCTGGGCCATCTATGAGGAAAAGGGTACAAATAAATAGCGGTGGAATCCCCCTTAATGCACGAGAGCTTGTGCCACCGAGATCTCCCCCACAGCAAGCAGATAGTGCTTGTAGCCTTTCCTGTGGTACACCATAAGGTGAAATAGTTTAGATTATGCTTCAAAATAAACAAACAGGATAGCATGCGCACAAAAAACATGCACAAAACATGAGGAATGCGCCACATCGGTAGTCTAAAATACCAACGACATGTAGGCGATCGCACGTGTGGGGCATGATAGCCCCACGTGGAAAATCCCTGTGCGCGCTTCAACCAGCATTGTTCCATGTCTTAACCCAATATGTTGAGGGCCTACAAATGACGGCATGATTACGTTACACACGCTCGCGTGCCCACTTTCTGTCTCTAAATTACAAACAGACTGCTCCGCCGTCATGGTGAGGATCCGGCCACCTGATCTGGGGATTCGCGTCATGGGCTTCTGATGAAGCTGACCATTTTAAGGTGGGCAAAAAGGGGGGGAGGGGGGTGTCAGTCGTGGGCATTTGAAACGGGGCTTTTGTCATCGGGTGCTTTCGTGCACCACCCGATCGTACATAGGGCATCAACATTCTGTAAAACGGTCTCCTTTGTGGAACTTGCAAGTCCACTGTAATATGTGTTCGTGTGATCCTTTGCTGGATAAAACAAAAATTCCGGAATCCGGGCAAGTAGGAACCGAAACCAGAGGGGAAAACTTTTGAGGCGTTCAAAATCAATGTAAAGGATGATGACGGTTGCATCAGTGCGTCGTCACTCGTTTTATCACATAAGGAATTCAGGTTCATTTGGGGTGAGGTATAATAAAGTGTGTGTATATGTTCGTTTTTTCCAAATAAAATTCAGTTGCTTGTAATCAGGGTTGGGCAGAAATACTCAAAAATGTATTTGGAAATACAAATATTGGGATACATTAAAATAGTAGCTAAAATACTGATACTGAAATATATCTGTAAAAGTGTATGGCGATACGTATCGGAAATACATTTTAAATTGGGGGGAAACGTATTTGGAAATACAAATACAGGAATACATTTTAGGGAGGGCAGAAATACAAATACAGAAATACTGATACTGCAATACAATTTTCAAACTTGTTTGAGACGCCAAATAAGATGAAGCTTGAAGTTGGAAGTGGAAGTTTTTGATCCCGAAATTACTTTCCCGTAGGCTTGCACTTCGCCTTGAAGGTAGTGATTTTGGACGACAAAAAGTCTTCAGTGGGCTCAAAAAAACGTTCCATCAAGGACTGACCGACGTCCCTTCCCTGACATCCTGTCTCTCTGACGAGGGATGCGAAAGTACTTCGACCTCTAAATAAATTCCATATCATCCTAAATCCCATCAAAGCGTCACTACGCCCCTGTCCAATAAGGACGCCCCGGTCAACATTTATCACATGACGTCACGGTGGAATGAACTAGTATTTTTTATCTGTAGGTGTGGTCTTGAATATGAAACTTTACCACGCTGCTGTATGAAAGGACAATAGGGAGTTTTCGTAGATTGTTTTGGCCTTTCCGCAACGCTATGCGCTACCCGCTACGAGACCCGCTAGCAGAGGCATAGCGGAGACTCAAAAAAGTGTTTTCGTAGACCGTTTTCTGCAAACTACGGTTGGATGGAAGGATGAATCCGGCTGAGCCCTTTGAATCGGGCGGTAGCTTACGCCACCTATAGCCTTTTTGTTTTACCATTTAAGCTTAGAATATTTAAATGTGAAAACTATATTCACTCCGCACTGAAAAAAAAGTGAGGCTATAAAACGCCCTTGCCATCAGTTAATAAGAAAATACCTAATTTTCTCTCGCTTTCTGCCACCATTTATTTATTTATTTATTTATTTTATTTTCCTCAAAGGCCCCCGGAGGAGGGGGTATTACATGAGAGGTGGGCTTTACACAGCAAGGCAGCAAAAAATTCCAGAAACCTGTGGACAAATTACAAAAGAATACAAAAAGAGCACATCTATATCAAGAAAGACAGGGTGAGCACACAAATGCATTTCACCATTATGAAACTAAGATTGATCTAGCGCTGTAAGAGCTTCTTTGAATTTATCCAAGTCCCTAAGCTGTACTATGTTTTCAAGGAGATCGTTCCAATCTTTGGCTGTTTTAATAAAAAAGGAATTTGCAAATCGATCTGTGTTTGGGCGAGGATATGACACTTGTTGGGTGTTGTGAATGCGACTTGAAAAGTGCAAACGGAGCGTGATGCAAGGGTTAGGTGACAACGTGTGATAATATCGGTGAAACAGTGATAATCTGGCAATTCTTCGACGGTGATTTAGCAAAGGCAGAGCCGCACGTTTCTTTAGTTGGGTGACGCTTGTAAAAGACGAATAGTCGGAGTATACGAATCGTACAGCACGATTTTGAATAGCTTCCAAGTTTTCGATAAGATAATTTTGGTATGGATCCCATATCGCTGCGGCATATTCTAGTTTGGGGCGGATGGTAATCTCTACCGTCTTGAAATCCACTTTTCCTTCGCTGTCTCTAAAACCCAGTGACTTTATTAAATCTATGTTGTCTTCGGAAAGCATAGGGTGAAGCCCTTTACAGTAGAGATCAAGTGCTTAGCCGTCTCGTGCTCCTCTCCACAAGCAGCGCACACTGTATCCAGTTCCTGGTACTTCGCTCTGTATGTTCTGGTTCGCAAAACACCTGTCCTTGCCTCAAACAACAATGAGCTTCCCCTAGAATTGTTATAAATGCTTTCTTTGCTAATAACTGTTTTGTTTAATCTATAGCTTTCCAGAGCCGTCTTTGTCTACATTCCCTCTAGCCACCGATCTCTTTCTGTGTTCTTCTTAACTGAGATCTGCTCTTCCGTAACTCCCCTATAGCCTAAAAACTTTTTTAGTTGGGTGACGCTTGTAAAAGACGAATAGTCGGAGTATACGAATCGTACAGCACGATTTTGAATAGCTTCCAAGTTTTCGATAAGATAATTTTGGTATGGATCCCATATCGCTGCGGCATATTCTAGTTTGGGGCGGATGGTAATCTCTACCGTCTTGAAATCCACTTTTCCTTCGCTGTCTCTAAAACCCAGTGACTTTATTAAATCTATGTTGTCTTCGGAAAGCATAGGGTGAAGCCCTTTACAGTAGAGATCAAGTGCTTAGCCGTCTCGTGCTCCTCTCCACAAGCAGCGCACACTGTATCCAGTTCCTGGTACTTCGCTCTGTATGTTCTGGTTCGCAAAACACCTGTCCTTGCCTCAAACAACAATGAGCTTCCCCTAGAATTGTTATAAATGCTTTCTTTGCTAATAACTGTTTTGTTTAATCTATAGCTTTCCAGAGCCGTCTTTGTCTACATTCCCTCTAGCCACCGATCTCTTTCTGTGTTCTTCTTAACTGAGATCTGCTCTTCCGTAACTCCCCTATAGCCTAAAAACTTTTCCTCTTAATTTCCTAGTGCGCTGTCTCCACTTTGTGTCTATACTTGTCATGTATAAATAGCTCAAAACATTTCGTGCCCATTGCTCCCCATTCATTTGCCTCAACCGATCCTCAAATTCTACTGCGATCATGACAGCGCCACTTGCGGTCGTAAAAAGCACTATATAAAATATTAAACGCATACTATTACTCAACCACGTTTTTGTTTTATCAGAGTGCCTCTTTTCAAACACAACACATGGTTAATTTACGATTATGAATCTTAATCTTTTTTCTGGATGAATTCTTCGTAGCACATCTTGCCAGCTTGCGGTAATCACGCTTTGCTTAAAGCCAGATGCAGTTCGGCCAAGCCAATCCTCTCTTTGTCATCTCGCGCTCTTTTATGTTCGTGGACGCGTTCTCCGCCAATACCCGAAGATGCAGCGGCTCAGCGTTCTTGAGGACCAACTTTTATTGTCATGTTTAAGTTGGAGGGAAATAGAGGATGTGTATTTGATGTTTTCGGGACCGCCAAAGCGGTGTTATGTTATTTCACTGATGTGCACCACTGGTATGGTGTAGTTTTGGAATTTTTATTCTATAAACGGGGAAACACTATTGTTCTTTTTTTTAAGGCGCTACTGACTGTTGATCAGCAAAGAATTTTGTCTTTAGTATTTAGACTTTATTTATTTGGCTCTGGAGAGCCGCGGCGCCGCGGAAAGGCACCAGCTCGTACCATGGAGACCCGCGGTGCCGCATCTAGTGAACATGATAGTGTCATGAGTATATACATGCATAATGACGACGACATGAATTGTTGGTATTGGGGAGGATGGCAGTTTGATTCGCAGAAGCCCAGATTTCGTGGAGGCGGGTTGGGCTGTGTAGAAGCGAGCTGGGGGATCTGGCACGCCGTTCGATCGGTGCATGAAGGAGCCGCCGGAACATTATGGCGCTGTTGCTCACTGGGGTGAACCGCGGTCGAAGCATCAGGCTCCAAAGAGCTAACCGTCAAAGTAGAAGCTGCAGCCTCCGAGGCACCAGGGCTCAGATTGAGGCACCGCCGTCGCCCGGTGTGTCATCCTCTCAACGTCGTCATCGTTGTGTTCTTTATTTATACGCGTACATATGTATAAATAAAATAAGATAGATAAAAAGACACACAATCGAACGGCCAGCGTATCTCGAGATCCGCTATTTCGTAAGGCGCCTCCGCAACCACGTCCGCAACTCCGCAAGGTCTGCGCTAGATTGGCGCATGCGCAGTAGTTGCGGAGGCGTAGCGAATAACGTAGCGGAGGCGTAGCGGAGACGCCAGAACGATCTACGAAAACTCCCTAATACGTACTTTCATTGTAGGTTACTGTAGTATTGTAAGACCGCGCGCTGGCCAACTAGTCTGCAGGGTGATGAGGTGCCGTTGACCTAAAGGCCGGTTCGCCGGGACATCGCTGGGTGCGTGAGGTCCGACTCACCGGGCTGCCGTGTGGGTTCCGGGAAACGGCCGGTCATTTCGGAGCGGCGATTCCTCCGACGACATCAGATCCCGCGGGACGAAGCCAACAACACGTTCGTTCGGGTCGCGACCTCAGCGTGTCCTCGAGCGATCGGCCGGATCGCTCGCCTTTTATTGATTTTTACAACAATGGCAACTGCTACCCAATCAGTGATCTCGCGTGAGGTGATGTGACGCATCTTTCTCTTTTACACATTACTACATTCTTCCTCTTTTATATTAAATGGCGATAAACATGTCTACAAATAACCAGTGCATTAATTTATTATACTTTCCCTTCATTTAAATTAATGAACCAACCATTACTGAAAATAGACTAGTCAAGCTATTCCTAAAAAAACTTAAGATGTAATTTTAGGCACTTAAAATTGCTGCGATAAAACAGTTAGACATCGTATGTTTTGTAACCAATAACTAGACTAAGCAAAAACTAGTGAGCGCTTGGCTCTAAACGCCTTTACGAGGCACGTTAGTACACTTTCTCGTTAAATAATCACTTTGACTCGCGTTATGCACGTTACTACAAGTTACTCTAGGACTTCCGTTATGCAGTGCAATAATGTCTTAAAACTAGCGTTATGCACTTAAACAAACCGAGAGGAAAAAATATATTACATCTGTGGTTCTTGTCCAATTTCGTTAATGATGTCCATAGACGTATTACTGTTAATGACACTAAGAAACGAAAGTACATAGTCTTTCAGTCTTCCTGGAAGTCGCCGTTGCCGCTTAGAACGCCTAGGAACGGCAGGCGATGCTTGGTGTCCAGCTTGAGATTGTTCGTGTGGTTCACCAGGCCCTGGATCCATGGCAGACAGGAGTGGTGCAACTGGTACCACTGAAGACACCGGCACAACCACGGAATCACTCACGTCACTCCGTGAAGATTCAAGAGGCGGCATTAACTGTGGTGTCTCGGGGCGTGATGCCGCAGGGGTGCTTGCATCGACGGGGTCAAAATATTCCACTGATACATTGGCTGGAAGAACCTCTACGGGCTCCGGTTGGGCAACGAGAGCGGCCGCTGTTTTTTCAGCAGCCGTCGTAGACTCAGGAGTTCTTGTTACCGGGTCACCTGATGTGGTCGCTCTCCTTAGAGCTGTGGCCGATCTGGTCGCTACGTAGAGTTTTGGGAAGTTGAGCGTGTCGCTGACTAAATCGTCGTCACCATCTTCGTCGAAGTAATCTACTCGTTGCAGTTGTTGGGTTTCTGTAGTTCCTCTGCTTGCGTGTGGCGCACTCGCTTGATCTTGGAGAGGTGCAGGAGTGAGTTTCTTAGCGTTCCACTTCCGTTCGTCGCTAAACTGGTACGTGGCAGGGCCAACTTGCTTTTCAATCACTTGCGGACCTGTGTATTTGCTGTGAAACTTATCACGGTGTTGTGGGCGAAAGCCCACAACACCGTGATACTCGGCGTCTTATTGTGGCAGCGGTAGTGCCGTAGAGTCATAGAGCCGCGTATTTGTATAATCATATTTCAGAATATTTTGTTTCCCTAGTCAATGTCAAAGAGGTTCCTCATGTGACACGAAGTGTTGTCCACAAACCCGTAGTTGGGGTACGAAGCATTTCTGTCAGGATCATAGAGTCAACATAATAATCTAGAGCGAGAGTCCCATGCATTTGGCTGCGACGGAACGGCGAGGCATAGGCGCGTGGACATAACGGCGGCCCTAGTTGGCGGTCCCGATGAATCCATTTCGCTTGCGACGCCTTAAAGAGATACTTCAACGAAATTTGAAATATATCCGTCGTGTTCAAAAATAGGTTGAATATGATCCACAATATCCGTAAATGACAATGGCACGTTTGTATTTTGAGCCTGGTGGCTGTATTTTTTCGTTATAAACGGCCCACTCTGGCAAGTGCTTGAAGAAGGCCCAGCTTAGAGCACGTGACATCCGACGCAATCGTGACGTAGTTCGTCTCGGGACAAGTAAAGTTACCGCGAGGCTGACGTCGAGAGGATGGCCTAGACGTTCCAGCCACCGAAGCGGCTGCTTTTGTACGAATTTTGAGTGACGGGTTAATCTAGTCTAATCTTGTAGAGGGACAATAGCGACTTGTGGGTCACACAAAAGGGATTCTCGTGAAAAGGGGAGTTCCTCCTTCCCCTCTTCTCTCGTCGTGGCTGGAGGCGAGACAATAACCGTCACTACCTCTCAAGGTTCCTAGACGGACATTACAAACGAGGCGTTAGCGACATCCACCAGGAGCTCTTTGCTAACCGTTTAATTCGTTTTAAAATTCCTTTTTGTGTATTTTTAAACAAGATGTCGGTGTGTCCGATGTGATACGGCTCCTTTGAACACATATAGACCATAAAATAAGCGCCGAAATTTCGTTGTAGTATTTCTTTAAAGGGATACTTCAACGAAATTTGAAATATACCCGTCATGTTCAAAAATAGGTTGAATATGATCCACAATATCCGTAAATGATAATCGCACGTTTGTATTTTAAGCCTGGTGGCTGTATTTTTCGTTATAAACGGCCCACTCGGGCAAGCGCTCGGAGAACAGCCAGCGGAGACCACGTGACATCCAACGCAATCGTGACGTAGTTCGTCTCGGGAAGAGCAAAGCTACGGGGCGGGGGCGCCTGACGTCGAGAGGATGGCCTAGTCGTTCCAGCCACCGAAGCGGCTGTTCTTCTATGAATTTTGAGTGACGGGTTAACCTTGTCTAATGTTGTAGAGGGACAATAGCGACTTCTGGGTCACACAAAAGGGATTCTCGGGAAGAGGGGAGTTCCTCCCTCCCCTCTTCTCTCGTCGTGGCCGGAGGCGAGACAGTTGCCGTCACTACCTCTCAATGTTCCTAGACGGGCATTACAAACGAGGCGTTAGCGACATCCACCAGGTGCTCTTTGCTAATCGTTTAATTTGTTTTAAAATTCTTTTTCGTGACTTTTTAAACAAGATATTGGTGTGTTCAATGTGATAACGCTCCTTTGAACACATATACACCAAAAAATAAGCGGCGAAATTTCGTTGAAGTATCCCTTTAACATGCACAAAGAAGCAGCAAAACATATATAATTTCTGTACCATGTTATTTTCTTTTTTACTTTACAGAAATACGCCTGAATCGCGCGTAGACAAAATTAAATAAAGTTTACAAGCGCTCGAGCAATTTCAACTTCTCGAGGCAAAAATAACACGCCTAAACCAGCCTATTTAAGCATGCTTCCAGTAATAAGCCAATGGTATTGCCAGACTAACATTGACCATTAAATGCCACTGTGTTCTTGCAGTGTCGAGAGTAGATTCTGACTAACCTTTATGTGTGCGTTTAGTGTGACATAAGAACATTGAAAAAGCGAGGTCACCGAAAGGTGACTTCACTTCTTTGGTCACTCTTTGGGTTCAAAACTTCGATCCACGAAGTTTCTTCGGCGTGGCGCAAAGGTATGTGCTCCGTCATACCTTGAGTTAAGCAAGCTTGTTCTTATCAGCTCCACTCAATATCGGTGACCTAAATATTGGTCCCAAATCGTTGCTTCGCCTGTCATGGCTTATCTGTCGACACCTTGGTATGGGATGGGGTACCAGTTCTCCTAAAAATGGTGCAATGTCCATCGCGTCCGCACTTTCTCTCAGCCTGTGTTTCGCCCTGGTACCCCAAAAAATTAGGTGAGCTTTTGTCCGGTGATCTTTTGTCCGGTTACCCAGTGAGCTCGTACACAAATAGAAACTCAGTACGAAGTCAATTGCTTTCTCATAAAAACGCGGTTAATTAATTCGAATTATTTTTTTTAATCGCGTTGCAATTGTTTTTACATATTTTAAAGCAACTCAGATTTTTCTTCTCCACTATGGTAATTCCGTCCCTTTTGCTTTATGACATACCGCCCCCGACTACGTAAACTTTAGGATTTTCTTGATAAAATTGATACCTGAACGTCAAGCCGGGGTCACACTGCTCATAAATCTTACAAAAGACGGTCTGCGGACAGATTCGAACACGAGTCACCGCGAGGTTTGTGATTCGATTGCTGCAGAGCAATGAGTTGAAGAAGAAACATGGCACGCGGCATTCGAACCACGGATATCGCGAAGACTGAATCGTGTCTCAACGCGGGCACGTAGCCAGGATTTTGTTTTGGGGGGTCCCGCCCGTGACAAAATGCTGTATGAGGGGGAGGAGGGAGAGGAGGTCCCAACAAAATGGAAGATTTCGGGGGGGGGGGGCGAGCTTTATGCCCCCCCCCCTGCCTGTCTCAACGTTACTGGAGCAAGCTTGTTCCAGTAACGCTGTCGTGTCTGTCAGACAGTCTTTTGTATGAAGTGTAAGCGGTGTGACCTGGGTATTAATTTAGAATTCTATGTCGGGTCATTGGATCAATAAGGAGCAAATCCCATTCCGTCTCCTCATTTGTTTTGTACCCAAACGTTTGCTTAGTATAATTTTTCTTTGCCAATTACCTAGATCGGTCGCACATGTAAAGAGTCGGGGTGCACAAAATGTGCAATATGTGCGATAGGTGAGCTGCCTTCGTAGGAGTATTTTGCACTTTTGTTTGGCCACCTCAGACACTACACATAAAGTGTACTCCGAATTTTTCCGTGGGATAATGGCAAGTTTATTTTTCTTCTTCTGTTGGCAGGGGGGCAGAAAAAACTTCGAGATTTCGCCTCTTGCTTTTGACTGCGAGGGCTTATGAAGACGGAAGTAGTAGTACGTGACGAAATGGAGCTCCTGACCTTGCCGCGTGACACTGCGCCAGTCTGCCAAGAGAAGAGCCAAGAGGCTTCTATTGAAACAGGGCTTGTGCCCGCGCTCTATTGGGCAAGCACATGGAAGACAAAGATGTTGAGACAATCTAGGAGCCCAGTGTATTATAGCTAACGTTATATCCCATTCACACGACCGTAAAGGTACCTTTAGCTAAGGAACCTTTATTCTGTGCGGCCAATCAATTAACGATCTTCCGCGCGTGGCGTGTGCTCGCGACCCAAGAGCACGGGCTGATTCGCCGATAGCAAAGGGACCTATGTTAAAGGTACCTTTATGTTGACCATGTGAATGGGGTATTACTTTGATTATAGCGAAGGCTATAGCACGAGTTCATAGCACTGCAAGAGGATCCGGCTGCACCAGAGCTCATGCAGCGGGATTACGTTGTTTCGCTTTTCCAGACTTCACTCTGCCGTGACGATCGCTCGCTCGCTTGCTCGCTCAGAATGTGTTAAAAAAATACAGGCTTTTAGGTTACGGTGGAAGAAACACAGTTTCCTTCTGCCGTGTTCCACGCCAAACTCGTCAAATTAAACGAGTCTCCAAGCAGAAAGGAGCGAAAACAGGGCGCGCCATCTATCGGTTTTCTTTCCAACGAATTCTCGCGACGACGAAGGAGCCACGAGTGCACTGATCACTCTAATCCCCACCCCCGTTCTCGGCCCTTACGTTTTCCTTAGCCTTGCCGCCGTGGCCGGCCTTCCCCCGTCTTTCGGCCTCGACACCCCTCCCGGCCCTTTCGCAGTCGTCGGCCTAGCCCCCGCACTCGGCAGTTCCGGCTCGCTCGGCCCTAATCCACGCTCGGTCCTTCCGCGAGGGTCGGCCCAGAGGGGTTGCTGCCGATGTCCTTGTGAACAGAAATTTGGTGTCGGATGGCTTTGTTACAATATCCTTGGTCGTTTAACCCCACTCCTTCGTTTCCCTCCCTGCTACTCTGAGTACCTGAATATTTGCGTAGAAGGGCCATCTGCGTCATGAAGCTCCTAAAGTATGAAGTCTTGTGATAATGATACCACTATGCTACGTTTCATTTTTCGGCTAGTATCGGCAATGAAGTTGTGCGCATAGCTAATGACACCACAAAAAACTTATAAACTTGGGCTAGTTCAAATAATCTAAAAATGAGTGACCACAAACCGAAAGCTCTCTTCTTTCGCCCCAAAACTAAGTATTATGACCTTACATGCGATATTATTTCAAACACCTCTCCTGTCGAACTAGTAAGTTTGTTTTTAAACATTGTGGGTGCTATTTTCGAAATACATGCCGTGGATCAAACACGTCGACATGGATCGTGGACCGAAAACGTCGAACGACACCGGCGAGTTTCTAAACTCGCTTGTGTCGTTGACACAAGGCGTGGTTAGATACTTGGTAGCTCTCCATTTGATACTTCCTGGGCCTATATATTCACATAGTTGTCTCGATATTATTTAAAGGGGAGGGAGAAGGAGGTGTGTGTGTGTGTGTGTGTGGGGGGGGGGGGGGGGGGGGTCCTACCAAGTCTTAATTACCCGGCTTCGAGGCCTATACTTGGCCTCTTCATCAGGGGTGACTGTGGCAACGGCCATTGACGGTGGTGACAATGTGTGTGTGCGTATTGGGCGGGACGAGAGCGTTTTTCTGACCCCTCATCGCATTGTTTACTTGGAATTTTTGCAATATTTATAGGAGGAGAGGGGCGGGCTATCGAACCCATTCCCTCTCCGTCTGTTCCAACGCCACCCCAAGGTACATAACGTTTATTTTCAATGTCATATTCACATGTTACGCTCAGTCGTGACAATACAGGATTGTTGTTAGCTCTTTAGTCGGACTGGCCGTTATCCTATATCATACGCTTCACTAGGCATATTAGCTGTTTGCAAGCATAAGGAAGGGGTTTGCTTTGTTTTTGTCCCGTAGGAAAGTCGGTTGAGGACAATGTAACCCTAAAAGTCCCCGAAAAGCGTAGTGTCTTGTTTTTCTTTCTTTTCTTTACAGCAAACTGCTTTTCACCCTGAAAGAAAAACAATTAGGCAAACTCGCGTCTTAGTTTTGCATAACTGATGGCTTATCAGAAAGTTTTCTTCAACTTCAGCGGTTGCAATCGTACAAGATGTAAAGTTTTTTTTTTATGTTTTGCATTTTAGAAGCCAATTACGAGTTTTGATTGTTTACTTGCATCCAGAAGAATCAAATGTGAATAGAACAAATACTAAAATTTTGTGCTCATGGAATTTACGTAGTTATCATCAGGACATCACAATTTGTAGCGCGTGATAAAGGGGGCAAAGCTGATTCTTTTAATGTTGAGACGTGAATCTGATAAGCTCATATAATATTCACAGCGAAGGCCTAGAAATCCGCTTTGAAATTGTAACGTTTATAAATTTTCTAACCTGAACATCAATAAAACAGCGTTAAGCGATTACTAAGTTATCCGATGAATCCACATTCAATAGAATCTTCAGTACCCCTCTAACACGAACGTTATTCGTTGGCATCTTTATGTAGTATAATAGCACCGACGTTACTAGTGTTCTTTATACAAAACACCTGCTTAGTTTGCAAAGCTCCCGGAGTCGAATATTTCAAGTGCAGCCCCTGAAAATCTGAGTGTGAAGGTCTTTTGTTTTAGCTGCAAATCCAGGTTACACGCGTAAGCACTTACACATATATTCGGAAACAACGATACAGCCTCTTGATCTTCAGATCTACCGGTACACTCCAAAGGCAATGTTGTTATGATTTGTTTGAAGCTTTGTGTTGTTAGGCACGTATTATTTGCCTGTAAATGAGGAAAATATAAGTTTGTCAAAGCTGACGGATCTAAATAAAATAAAACTAATATTCTTTCTCAGCACCACTAAAAAAAAAAAAGAATCTTTGCCACAAACAGTAAGCGACTGGTTGCTTAGAGAATCTCGTTTTTGAAGCCATGTGCTCCTGCGCCCGACGACTGGACCGCACGACCAGCCGACCCAGTTGACCACCGCCCCCCACCACCAGCAAACCTCTCTCTTACTTCGAGGGAGATGGGAGAAGGAAGGGGAAGACGAAGGGTGCCGAGCGCCCATCAGAGATAGAAGGCTCTGACGCCCATCGGCTCAGCGCGTCCGACGGCGACCCCGCTCCCCGCTTCTTCGCTAGTCGTCCGCTTATCGCGCCATCTGGGGGCTCCTAGGGGAACTAAAGCAAATGTCTCCGAATCCTGGTCTTGGAAAGAATAAATATTTTATTCTTCTTTTTTTTTTTTTTGCGGATCCGTTGCGCAGAAGGTGCGCCCACCTGATTACGAAGAAACGCTTCCGTAACGCATATCGTAATTTTGAAAAGTATTACTATTATGTGGCTTAGCCATAAGGTTTGTGTATCATTAAACATAGGTTAACTGTTCATATTAGGAACACTAGCTAGTGGTGGAAGGTCGTGTAACTGAAATTTCGGCTGCACGTCAAATGCTCGATCCAAATGCTTCCTCAGTCCTTCCTTGAGGCGTGCCAGATACAATTTGTTGGTTTGGCTTGTGTACTCCCAAACTTTAATATCATTTTTAGTTATTTTGTGGAACTGCGCTCCTGCGCCTCTACCGCTGCCAGCACTGTACACAACACATGAGATGAAGTATCCATGGCTTGCACTGACATCACATCAGCTGCCACTGTGGTGTTCTTGCTGCTGAGCGTTTATCAATGAATTCGCACTGCTCAATGTGCTTCTCTCGTCAAGAACAAGCAGGAATTGCCATCAGTACGATGCGATGATGTCATGACGTTACGTTCAAGCTTAGAGAACCTGCCTAAGACGAATGAACTCTCTCGCGGGCCATTTTTTTTCTATGAGTGAAGCGAAGGCTATGTCGGCATTTCGCACTCTCAGACAATCCCCGTGCGCATGCGATAAACAAGCGTTGGTTTTATTTATCAAAACATTACGAGTAACTAAGAGCACATTTGTTTCTTCTATTCAGCTGCACTATTCGGCACTCCCGCGATACGAACGGCACGTAGCGGCAAATCACTCAACTGACCGAAAGAGGTCCTTTCGAGATTTCTGTTTTTCTCTTGTGACTTCCGTGCTTAGCGGCTGATTTATGGGAGAGGCAGGCTTGAGGAGGGGGTGGGGACATCGGTAGAGTCATCTGACGTCACAAAGAAAGCGTTGCCCTGATCTCCTTTTGTTGGTTTAATATTTTCCATTTTACTTAAAACAGTTCAATAAAAAAGAGTGAGTGTATGTGGTTTTTTAGATAAAAAAAAGTTGTTCTCGGGGAGCTTAGGGAAAACAGTCCCTTTCCCCTTCCCTTAAATCTGCCCCTGTCCAAACCCGAGCGTTGTGCGTTGAGAGGGCACATGGCACAGACAACCTATTTTCGGCCACTATATATATGTGTGTGTGTGTGTGGGGGTGTGTGTGTGTGTGTGTGTGTGTGTGTGTGTGGGGGGTGTGTGTGTGTGTGTGGGTGTGTGTGTGTGTGGGGGGGGGTGTGTGTGTGTGTGGTGTGTGGGTGTGTGTGTGTGTGTGTGTGTGGGTGTGTGTGTGTGTGGGGGGGTGTGTGTGTGTGTGTGTGGGTGTGTGTGTGTGTGTGTGGGGGGTGTGTGTGTGTGTGTGTGGGGTGTGTGTGGGGGGGGGGTGTGTGTGTGTGTGTGTGTGGGGGGGTGTGTGTGTGTGTGTGGGGGTGTGTGTGTGTGGGGGGGGGTGTGTGTGGGTGTGTGTGTGTGTGTGGGGGGTGTGTGTGGGGGGGGGGGGGTGTGTGTGTGTGTGGGGGTGTGTGTGTGGGGGTGTGGGGTGTGTGGTGTGTGTGGGGGTGTGTGTGTGGGTGTGTGTGTGTGTGTGTGTGTGTGTGTGTGTGTGTGTGGGTGTGGGTGTGTGTGGGTGTGTGGGTGTGTGTGGGGGTGTGGGGTGTGTGTGGGTGTGTGGTGTGTGGGTGGGTGTGTGTGTGGGTGTGTGGGTGTGGGTGTGTGGTGGGTGGTGTGTGGGTGTGTGTGTGGGGTGTGTGTGTTGGTGTGGGTGTGTGGGTGGGTGTGGGTGTGGTGGGGGGTGTGGGTGGTGGGGGGTGTGGTGGGTGGGGGTGTGGGGTGGGTGTGTGGGGTGTGGGTGTGGGGGGGGTGTGTGGGGGTGGGTGGGTGGGTGGTGGGTGTGGTGTGGGTGTGGTGTGGGTGTGTGTGGGGTGTGGGGGTGTGTGGTGGGTGTGGTGGGGTGTGTGTGTGGGTGGGTGTGTGTGGGTGGGTGGGTGGGTGGGTAGGTAGGTAGGCATGTATGTATGTATGCATGTATGCATGCATGTATGCATGTATGTATGCATGCATAGATGTATGTATGCATGCATACATGTATGTATGTATGTATGAATATGCATGCATGCATGCACGCATGCATACATGTATGTATGTATGAATATGTATGCATGCATGCATGCATGCATGTATGTATGTATGTATGTATGTGCGTGCGTGCGCGCGTTCGTGTGTGTGTGTATTTGTGCGGCGTATTCTCTTTAAACCAAGACTATCACAAAGATACAAAAAAAGATATATATATATATATATATATCCCACAAATGAATTATGTCCCATCCCTGATCATCATGTGTCGATCGTCCACCAATCCTGGAGCCTCCGTTTGGAGCACGTCAGCCGACTTTGTTCTTGTGACAACCCCAGAGCTCGCTCAATGTTTGCGCCATATTTGTCGAGAGTGGCGCCCCCTATAGGTGGCTAGAGTCGCAATATACCTTTGATGTCCTAGAAATAGAACCAAATCAGCTTGCTCGCGTGTCTTTGCCAGGATTGCATATCATGCTTATTTTGAGAATTCAAGTGGTCTAAGGCCGCGAATCTAAGGAAAGGTGTCAAAGCTGATGCTGCACCTCCTTCATGAGCCTTGCCCCTCGCAACAATAGAAAACTGGAACTGTATAGCTCATTCAGCCGACCCTATGGCGAACACAACAACGTTCGAAGCAACGTGCGCCATAAATGTACAAAGGAGCGCACAAAATACATAAACAGAGACGCCGGGGGCTGTTGGATCGCCTTGTTTGGTGACTGCACGAAAACAAGGTTCGCCTTAGCCTTTTCCTCGAGCCGCGCAATCTGCATCGCACAAACTTTCTGTGGAGGCTCAGAGCTAATAGTCCTAACTTAGACCTCTCGCAATTTCCGCCGCTCGCGGAGCAGGATGTGCCGAGCGCCAGAGTTTCCGGCAAAGTCTTAGGCATTCCCTACTTAAGTAATTTCTAGGCGCAGATGAGATGGCTCGTTGGGACGTCATTGAAACAGCCGTGAGCTGGTTGGATTGCAATCCCTGCCATTGCACGAGCCCTCGTTAAAACAAGTCTCTAGGGCTACGTAAGTGTACTTGTTTGCTGGAAACTTATTAGAACCGGGACACCAACTCTGCGCACCGGCGGCAACAATATGTCCGCAGGTTGGCACTCACAGACAGAAATAAACAGTGATGGCATCTTTGCGGTAGTTGAAAACAAGCTCGATCAGGTTGCCACATCATTATCCGAGAGCGCGATAGACGAATCTTTGTTGGCGTGAACACACCTTACTGTTTGCTCGCGTGTGAGCAAATACTAACGAGGAAATTAAAACGCAGGGGAGGGGGGTGATCTCAGTTCTTGATCTTCTTTTTAGACTGAATGCTTCCTACAGTTCTCCCTGTGTCCAAATGAAAAACAAATAAAAATATATAACCAACGCCCTCAAAAGCGAGTAAACACGGAGAAGTCTAGACGACGATAAATACGCGCATCAAAGGGGAGCCACGTGGAAGGAGTCGAGTAATCGCTTCGAGGAACAAAAAGAGAAACCAAAAAAGGATCGAAGATTGGGCCACCGGTTGCCCAAGCGTGAAGATACACGGCAAAACAGGTCCTTGAAAGAACACCAATTGTTCGAAGCAAGTTGAGCAATAATAATAATGTTACTCCAATCAATCTACTAAAATTAAGTTTGACATCAACGACACAATTAGATCACGCCCCGCGCAATGTAGTGTACTTTCGTCGGTGATCACGCTTATATCTTCAGTTGGGTCAAGGGGCGGATCCAGAACTCCGTTTGGGGGGGGGGGGGGGGGGGCGAAAAATTTGTAAGGATACAATTTTTCCATTCTTTCTCGTGCACTAGGAGGTCCACCCATGTCAAATTGCCCTCCGAGAAGGGGGGAGGGGGGGGGGGGGTCGACTTGGTTTGGAAGGGGGGGGGGGGGGGCGGCCGCCCCCGTCGCCCCCCCCCCCCTTGGATCCGCCACTGGTTGGGTCTAAAATTGTTACATAACCGCGAAATCTTGAGTAGTATACTCAACATGTCTAGAAGCACTTTACGACTTCTCAGTACTTTGTTTTTTAAAGCAGAATGATTATTAAATGTGAGCATATTTAATGATCAGAAAATAAGCAAACCTTTCCCTCATTTCAACCAACAGTAGTATGTAATGTAACCTCAAAGCAAGACAATTATGCTCCTTCTGTCGCATGTCCTATTCCCAACGATTTCATGCCAAAGACCCCTTTCGAAAATCACGTGCAGATTATTAGAAGGTTGGAACCAATGCACAATGGCGGGACAACTGACAGCGTGGAAGGTGCAAGTCATTCCATATGTTAGAAAACGTCCAAGCGCGGTCAACTGGAGCCGACAAGTCAATCAAACAGCGTCGAGAGTGCAAAGTGTGCGCTCATCAGCTTTTTTTTTTTTTTTGTCGTTGTGTTTTTGCCTTCTAATCCAACCAAACGCATAAAGCGTGCCGTGACGTTACGGATTTAGTCCGCCATTGTACGGGGATTCCACAGCAGCCAACAGAGGGCAGTCTTTCGTAAGGGGTCTATGGCTTACGGTTCTTCCATGTGCCTGTCCTGTTCCAAACATTCTCACCCGGGGCACGTTCTCCTCGCTCCATGAGTTCTTTTAGGATGGACATACAGGGACGCAAATATACGACAATGAGCCACCAGCACTTAGGTTTCGTAAAACGACGGGCGCCAAGCTACGGCGACTTCTGGAATCATTGGTGCGGTAGGGATCGGGCCAAGCGGTGCTCAGATCATTGTTTCTGTGGTTCGCCGCCTTCGAAGCTCCATCGAAACTGCTTTGCAATCACGTTTGTTGTATTGTCGGATGTCACAACAGCCCGGTGAACCCAAGAGGCAGGGGGACACCCGTCCACTTTGTGGGGATTCCTGTGATCGCCCCTCCCCGATGGCGGTGATAACGGCCGCGGGTCGAAACGCTCGGCCTCCATCGCTGTGAACTCCGACCTGTTCGTGAAGCGGAGGGTCCCTTGATTTGGAGGGCTCGCCTCTTCACTCTCTCCCGGGGGGGGGTTTTTCCGTTCCCCCACTCGGAAGCAGACCACTGCTGACAGGCGAGGAGGTTTCGCCTCTTGTTTTCCCGCTTTCGGGAAAGGGACTCGTCCGGTGACCGCGAAAGAGATAGGACGTGTGTCGGCGACTTCTCCGATGCTTCCCGACCTTGACTCTCCGGAGCCCCGCGTGTGGAAGGTAAGGACCTTTTCTTACCTTGCCGGCCGGGGGGGGGGGGGTCATTTTGGATGACGACATTGTAGTTCTTTTAGAAGAGTGTTCTAATAAATGCTCTTGGACTCTTGGACCCTTACTCTGGTACGTGTGTCTCCTCTTCCGCTATATTCGAGAGAGTGAGACAAGTAGACGATCATTGGCATCGACGGAGCTATCTATTGAAACCAACCCCCGGTAATGTAGCCCTAAACGTCGTCTATATTGGGGACCGCGCTACTAGGTTTGACGGCTCCTTTGAGATCGCCGCCGTTGTTGAGATAACTCTTTGGTTACTCTATCGGTACCTCTGTTGGTAGGTAGCGACATATCCCACAACGTTTATAGGTCCCCGTTAAGACCATACGAGAAGGAGAGCAGCGTGGGTCTCCGCGGTCCGTCGGATCAAGTGAGTTTGTTTCAATTCAATTTGTGTTCATAATATTATATTTTCATTTCACACAGAAAATATTTTATTATTATTCTATTCTAGTACATATCTGGTCCTAGAACTCGCAATATCCGGTAATTTCCTACCCAACGGTCGATGAAGAGAGCAGCGTGTTTCGCGGTCTCTCCTAATCGAAACTATGTTTTTGACGTAGAGCTACGTCTTTCTCCGCGCTTGGAAGGGGGGGGGGGGGGGGGTAACGTTGGGATGTCGATGTCAAAAAAAGCTTGGTCGCAAAAGTGACGTCTCTTTCCAGTATAAGTCAGGCGACGTCGAGTCACGTGAAGTGAATTGATGTGACGTTACCTGACGCCATGTGATATATACACGAACTCACTTTCCCCGCTAAATATAGCGGGTGGTGTAATATAAATTTCCGCTAGATTTAGCAGGAAATCTGAATTGGTGTATAGGTCACGTGATGGCAGGTCACGGCCTCTCAAATATCAACCCCCCCCCCCCCCCTTCCCATCTCTTGTGCCACCCACATGTAGTTCTACGTAAATTTATGCAGCCTAGTACTCCTATGAGCCCACCAATTTTTTGTTTTGTTTTTAGTTCTGAAAGACGATCGCTACTGACTCATGAGCCTCTTGCGAGAGTCTGTAATCTATCAAATCAGTTGAGGCGTTTCCAAATTAAAATCGTGTTATATTTCTCCTTCTTAAGTGTTAAGTTTTCTATTAGTGGCACCCCAGCTACAGAGCACGAGCGTGCATCCAAGATGGAGAAAGTAAACCGGCAGGCTCGCGTCGAGAGAACCTGCATTAACAAAATGGTCCGTTGTTTTTCTGTCTGTTATGCAGCTACCGGTCGAAATACTAGGTGACACTTTGACTCGGCGATCACTGGCCCACTTGGGAAAGGCATCCCAGCTGATCCGGTGATTGATTGCTCTTCTTACGCTTTTTTTTGGTCAATAAACTTTACATGTGTTTCACACCTTGGTGTATTTTTGTCTTGAGTCTCATTGTTATGTACTACCTTATGATTAACCTTTATCAGAGCGTTTGCGTCGATAGACGTATATTGCTCGACGAACATCCCACGCGTTACCATGGGTAGCGGCTAGCCTCAGCCACTTTCTGGTATTTCTAGCAAATTGTTGGATTTTCAAGTTAGTTTTGTTTTGGGTGGACCTTTGAAATCAAGTATATTTGCACAAAATATCGAGGGTTTGTATAAATGGAGTGCGAATATGGCAAAGTACGAGGGGCGTTCATAAAGTTCGTATTATCGGCACAAATAATTAAAGGAAACGGAAGAAAATAGGCATCAACATGAGCGCGCGTCCCTCTAGTTTCCGCACAGTATAAACATCGCATGCTATAGTAGATCGCAACGCCACTAGGGAGACGAAACAAAAATGGCACCGCCCGTCGGTGCCAAGCACATGCAGTGATTCGTTTTTTTCATTTGAAGGGAAGCAGTGCCAAGGATATTCATTCCAATCTGGGAGCATTGTTCGGGGACAACGTCCCAGGTTACGACACTTTTGGTTAGATGGCACAGACGCTTCTAGTGTGGCCAAATAAGAGGAAAGCATTTCAAGGATGGCGACCAAGTGATTGCTGAATTGGAGCAATTCCTGAACACATAAGACAAGAAGTTCTATAACAATGGCATCCGGCATGTGGTGCATCGCTGGAAAAAGTGGGTTACTTTCGGTGGCGAACATGTAGAGAAAGTCTCGACTCCTACTCGAATTTTATTGCTGAATCTCTATTCCTTCGTGTCAATAATACGAACTTTATGAACGCCCCTCGTATAAGGCGCACCCACATGTAAACACATCTCGGGCGCTGTGCGTACGAGCTCCTAGAATTTTCTTTTTATGCCGTTCAAGAATAAAATAAATCATTGAGTTCACATTCAGTTGTCGATTCAATGTAACAGTCAATTCAAGGAGAGAAAGAGACAGGGATTACACAATCAACGATCGACGAACTATCGGCTACGAAACGCAAGAGAAAACTATCCCCTTGTGTGTTTAACTCCATCTAAAAAAAAGAAAAATTCTACTCACTCTGGGTTTGGAAATTACGATCTATAAGCAGCGAAAGTCCATCTGAATAATTGCATACCTCAATCACGCCTCATCAACTACGCCCGAAACATCGCGACCGCCAAGGCGACCGCACACAGACTATCCAGACTACAGGCCCGCGTCGGTGCGGATCGTGGATTAGCTTGAATAAAACCCCGTAGCAAATCGGGCCTGACTCGCGACCGGCTCATAAGTGCATTCTTTTCAGATTTCTTTAACCGTTAGTCTTCTTTTAGCAGTAAACAAACTCTGGCGAGAGATGGCGCTAGCATGCAACACGTGGTGGGGTCGCCTGGCAAACGCTGGAAGCTCACATATGGAATACGACCCGTCTGGTGATATACGAGGCTATGGGTAATGCACACAGACCATGACACGGTCACCATAGGGACACGCGATCGTCCGATATTTTCCCACTTTCCTTTCTCAGCGGCGAAACACTGCTTTCAAAACGACCAGTCTGCTGGAATGTGCTCATGCAGGCGCTAATGTAAGCGGTAAAGGTGGCTATTGAACGCTGGCCTGGGTAAATGAGAGCCAACCAAACAAACTAGATATCAAACTCGGGCTTATTGTGTATACTGTTGAGCGGACTCTCGTTTGTAAGCAGGTGCGGAAGGTGGAGTGACTGGCCTTTTGTATGCTACTTGTCCGCACCAAGCACCTTAGCGAACCGGTGGTATTTGTTACCATTGACCGTAGTTTAGTACCCCTACTTCATCGTTCCGCCGATCGTAAGGACATTTACTCAGTGTCACTAGTTGTGTGCAGTGCAGGCGAAATCAATGCCAGGCGAAGTGAGAAAGGGCCAGCACAAGGAAGGCGGGACGAGAGAGGAGGTTTCTCTCCTCCTCCCCAGCCTTCCTAGTGCATGCCCTTTCTCCCCCCGCCTCGCGTTGCGTTCGCCTGTACTGCATGCAACTAGTCACACGGAGTATAGATACAGACAGTGAGTTTTTTTCTTATTTTTTACGGGACGACCTTCCTTTATCGTTGATGAGACGCTACACTATATCACTCGCGACGCTTAGAACTTTGATTCGCGTCGATATCATCAACTGAGGTGGCCATCGTACCAAGAACAAGTTTTATTGAACATAGGGTCTCACACAGCACACGTGATTAGGCTCTTTGACAAACATACATGTCAACCCGTTCCTGATGAGCCGTAAAATAATTGCCAGGGGTCGTTGGTTTCTTCTGCTCGTATACAAAATGAGAGTCCAGCGTCTCAAAGCACCGCTGTAGCTGCACGGTTGGACGGACGTATCGAAGGCAATGCAATGGCACACAGTTTCACACGGCAACGCTGTCGCAGTTAAAAAGGAAAAGTAACGAACACGGACAGCGAGCAGGTCTCCAGCCGAAATGAGACGGGCGATCATGGCTGCACTCAGCGGATGCCATGGACTCCGTGTGTTGACCTGGAGACGCCAGGGCCTCCCCTCACCAGGACTTGACGGTGTGCGGTTTCGACGCGGCCATGGGCGAGTATACCTTGGGGACCAGCGTGCCGGAGCACGCGTCCGGGGTCTGTCCGTGGGGTGGGGCAAGAGTGTTTGGGAACACGGGATACGGGTGAATGGCGTACGAGGATGCGCTGAAAGGCACGGCGGGTTTGCCGTCGCGAACAAGGACGGGCACGGCCACTCGCCGCGCGTTAGCGGCCACCATTTCCAAGGATTTGTCCTGCTTCTGGCGCTTGCACTTGTAGCGTCGGTTTTGAAACCAGATTTTTACCTGTGGTGAGACCAAAAAAGAAAGAAAGATGGGTGAACAAAAAATCGCTCAATTGGGAGAGGTTCATAACGTGTACTAAACGTTACAGCGATGTCAGAAGAATACAATGCAAGAGTGGCGGCCGAAAATTCAGACTGCTTGTGTCAATTACGCGTGAACCGGTTGTTTTGTTTGTTTTTAGCCAATCAAACGTGTGTTGAAAAGTTCTAGAGGGGAGGAAAATTATCATTCAAGGCAATTAACCTGAGGGGTAAAATGTGATGCTCGTCGTTAACCATGTCTGTGTGAAACGCGAAAAATAGCCGATGTTGTGATCGCGCAGTATCGCGCTCTACCTCCTAGGGTGCACAATTACATTAATATCAATTCAGTTTATTTGCGACCGTGCATTCTTTAATGCAGGCCGTTCGAGGGCATCAACAAAACGCCGTTATATGTCGACTTGACGAGATTCAGACGCCGAGCTAATTGCAGACGGCTAACAAACAAAACAACAACAAAACAAAAAACTAGTTAAAAAATAGGGCAAGATTGAAAGAAAAAGGCAGGTCAAATTGGGTGGCTTAGTGAAAAAAGCGGATCAGGAATTATCAAAAATATTAATAATAACAAAAAGTTAGGGCGCAAGCAAGCTGGTGAAGGTTTAATTTCTCATAGTCTAAAATCAGCCGGCAACCGCTACGGCATTAGCACTGTGTTCAGAAATGATTTCAAACTAAGTCGGACCCCGTTCAACTTGTCCAGAACTGGATGTACCAAAAAACAGAGAGAAAAAGATGTTGATTGTGCGTGGGGCGTAGTTTACAAGATTCCTTTTGCCTGGGGGTTATGTTACATTGGACAAACGAAGCGGTGTTTGAATGATCGTTTAACTGAACACAAACGTTGTATTAGAAACAAAGATCAGTATTCAGATATGTCAAAACATACGTGTTAGAAGCTAATAATTGTGTACCTCTATGGAATTCCACATCGGTTGTGTTGACCGATAGAGAGGATCATAAACGCTTGGTAAAAGAGTCCCTCTCTATTATTAGCCAAGGAAATGCAGTAAATAGGCCAGTCTTTTAATTTGGACACGGAGTTGAAAAGATTTCTACAAATTTGATTGTTTGGAGGTCACCTTTATATCTGTGTAGGATGTTGTTGGTTCGGGTTTAAGTTTCACCCCTGCCCCTTTGTTTTGGGGTGTGACGAAGGTCGGGGGTTGTTCGCCTTTGTCCATGTTCGATCTTTCCCCTAATGGGTCACCATCCCGCAGCCCTTTCTTTTGTGATGTGTATCAGGACCTCACCGAGGTGTGTTAAGAGTTCTTCCCCCCTTTTGTTTGAGTTAGAACAATACCGGTGTGCTATTGGTCAATGTCCTCCCTCTCTTGTGCGTTCGGGAAAAAGAAGTTCATCCTTTCCCTTTTTCTTTCCTTTTGGTTTTTCGGGCACCTGTACCCTATAAAACCACGATATTCTGTCCAATAAATTTCAGCTGTGTTTGAGGCTCTGTGTTGTGTTACCCTTCCCCCCCCCCCCCCCCCAGTCTCGGGGTTTTGTCCAAAATGTTAATATTGATATTAATATTTAAACATTATCGATGGAACGAAAGGCTTAGGGAATGGGGATTTAAAAAAACAGTGAGAATATTATTCTTGATTAGCATAATTTCTTGAAAAAGGAAGATTGTACTTCAGCAATTGGTAACTTTACTGGTGGTGGTTCTAATTCGGGCTATTTCCTCGTCAATTGAGATACGTTAGTAATTAGAAGTACATATTGTTTAATACATTACATATGGCAAAAGTAGGTTGTAGTGTGTAGTTGGTGACCGATAGAACGTTTAATTTTATGATTATTTTTTTGCGTATGTGCTAACTCTACTATATTGCTAATAACGTGGACCGCCATTTTTTTAACTAGTCACTTAGCTAAGTTAGTTGCAGCCACCGCATCGAATAGTTAAATGTGGCATGAAGACTTGTAAACAGGTTTCTAAAAACGAAAGTTACAGACAATTCCGACACTTCTTTTGCTGATGACAGTTTGTAGATGAAAATCGCAAGACACTTTTTTTTTTTAGATTAAACCTATATCTTGGTTATATTTGAAACGACTTCAATGCAAGGGGTGCCAAGTTCAAAGTTTGTATCAAAATTATTTATTTTGTGCTTTAAAATGAACTGCTTTTGGATTGCAAGTATTAGTTTATAATTGTTTTACTTCCGTTTATTAATACAAACATAACATTTTATTTGCTGTTTCTGGAAGTATGGTGAGACTGTTAGCAAATAAAAGTTGCGTGGCGTCATCAGCATCAATTAGAAAGGCTTTGTTTAGGTAATTTTTACAATGTCGATAAACAGCAAATGACATAATCATACTTGTCTGGGGACGCCTTTTTTTAATAATTGGAATTATGAAGGAAAAAACGAATGCTTCACATAAATGAATAAAGACGCAAACAATGAGACACTTTTAAATTTGTGAAAACGCGAGACTCAGGGAAACAAAATAAGTAGTACACACGCACACACACTAGTCTCAATCTCGAGTGCGTCGTTTATTGCCCACTTCCACGTTAGTTTTTTTTTTTTTTTTTTTTTTTGGGGGGGGGGGATTTTTAGGCAGTTTTTAAACTCCCACTGTTATACGTCACAAAAGCAGCCACTCTAAATCCCCAAAAGACAACAACATTCAGCAGTTCTCAGTCTTGAAATGTACACAGAAACACCCTATCGACACAGGGCCCCAACTCAGGCGAATCCTCTGTCAGTTCAACCCTTCCCGATCGAAAGTCCCACGAAGACAAACGCATAAAAAAGCCAGGAACCTCAAAATCTACATAAACAAGTCACTAGTCACTATCTTGACAGGTCGATCAAACAACGTATCGATCGGGTTGACGCAAATAAATATTATCGTGATTTCTTTTTCACTTATGTTTTTAAGGTTTGAAGGCCTTGACAGTTCGATTTGGTGTATCGGTCATTTATAATATAGAGTGACACCATCATTAGCAAGTGTAAAGGTAGGATGTGCCAAGAAAGGGGAGGAAGAATAGTCGCTGTCATTACTGCGAGGATTTCTTAATGGGACCAATAATATTTGTGATTGATATTTTAGTGCTTTGCGTAACGCATCAGTGTACAACATAATGTTGTCGTCCGGTGTACTCACCGAAAGAATGCAACTCGCCGAAATCTCTCTTGTATTTAAAGGCGGTGATAGAAATGATAAGAGTAATTACCGCCCCACTTCTATTCTTACCGTGTTTTCTAAGCCCATAGAAAATATAGTGTATTTTCGACTTGTCACTTTTTTTTTTTTGTAAACATTCTTTGTAAACCTAATTTCAATTTGGATAGGAAAGGCATAAATCTACAGAAGCCGTTTTATTGGTACAGAAGAAAATAGTATGATAACATTTTGAGAAAAGTTTTTAACGTTGGGAATGTTTATAGATTTTAGCAAAGCATTCGATCGAATAAATCATTAAATTCTTCTAAATAAATTATACTGTTATGGTATTCGAGGTATCGCCGTTATCACTTATCACCTCCTATCTACAACACCGGTCCCAGTATGTTCAAATTAGCGACTACATATCCTCTACGCTGCACATTTCTTTAGGTGTTGAACAAGGGGGTATTCCGGGACTTTTGTTGTTCTCTATATACGTTAATGATATTTTAAACATTGAACCCCTGACCAAAATTATTATGTATGTTGATGGCGCTAACATATGTTTTACTGATTCCAGGGTGGACTTGCTTGTTATTAAAACAAATTGTTTTTTTGATTACATTAAAAATCTGGACAGCTATTAACTCGCTGGTTCTTAACACGGCAGAAGCAGACAGTTCTATTCCAGTGTCCTGGGTCTCGAGTAAGTTTTTCTTCAGATTTAGTTTCGGGGCCCAGCACAATAAAGTGTGTTCAGGATATTAAGACTCTAGGTTTAATGTTTTCTGAATCTATGTCTTGGAATGTTTATGTAAACTATGTTCATCAGAAACTTTGCAGAGTTCTGGGTATAATGAATAAGTACAGGCATCTACTTCCAGTAAAAATTTAAAAAAAAATAGTTTAGAATTAACTTTTC
The DNA here is from genome assembly GCA_013358835.2 of Ixodes persulcatus. Classification (NCBI taxonomy): domain Eukaryota; kingdom Metazoa; phylum Arthropoda; class Arachnida; order Ixodida; family Ixodidae; genus Ixodes; species Ixodes persulcatus. Next base: position 166,994 of record JABSTQ010005660.1, on the reverse strand, counting down.
TATTCGACCCCCTGCTACTGCCATCTAGTGTGGGGAAGACTACAGAAAGCAATCAAATCAATTTCCGGCTTTTACAAAAAAAAAAAAAGGCTGTTGGGATAATTGTAAACTTTCATCCCCTTTTTATAAAACATAAATTTATTGAATGTATCCGAAGTGTATTCAAATAGGATGAATGCAACTTATAAATGACTGGTAAAAGAAAACGTTAAAATTATTATAGATATTGCAAAATTAGAAAGAAATCAATCAAAATATCCATCGCGTCATTCACACCCCTGCGCAATTTCCCATTCCAGAGCAAACTTTGGTTTTGAAAGATTCAGGCACAAATGCTACCTGTTCTCTAAAAAAAGACACTGACACCCCCCGAAAATTTTTTTTAATTTTTTGCCAGGCAATTTATTATGGTGTCGGAAGACTACCCAATTATATTTTTCAACGGAGTCACGTATATTTTTAATAAAGCCAAAAAACGCAACGGCTCGAAACCGAAACCGAAACCCGCGCACGGAGGTCGGAGAAGTGGAGAGAAGAGAGTGAGTGGCGGAAGTCACGTGGCTACACCCGACCGTAATTTTTTTCCCCTCCGTTTTTTTTTTTTTTTGTTGTTTTTTTTTTTGCGCGCAGCAGACGACATGTGTGGCGGGGAACCGTTTGCTGTGCGATTCCTTTGCAGTTATGATTGTTCCACTCACTGTTCTGCAGTTCAAGATGAGTTGTTTTGTACATTCAAGAGTTAGAGATGAGTAGTGAGTGCCCGTGGTGAATTTGCGTGATCGGCTCCGAAAAGAATACCCCCAAGATGTTGCGTGAGGAGCTGCCTCACATGTCCTGCGTCCGAAAAAAAGTGGCATTGTGCGGCAGAGTCTGCACAAGTTGCCGAAAGATCAACGAGATCGGAACCAATGGCTGGCTGCAATTCGTGTCGAACATTTACGGGCGCCTCAGAAAACGGACGCTACGCGATTTATCTGCTCCTTGCATTTTGTGGAAAGTGATTACATCGAGTTGGCAGGTGTCAAAAAGGTAATCCCATACCATTTAGTTCAGCCACGTTTCGTCGACATTTGTTTTTTTCAGTGATAATTGTAAAAAAAATATGTAAATATCGCAAAATATTTGAAAATAAAAGAACGCGAACGCAGGATCGAATCCGTTTCCGCCGCGTGTGAAGCGGACGTCTTTCCACTGATCTACTGGGGAAGCTATTTCGTTAGTAATAATGCAGACAGCCGGTCAACTGTAGGTTGCAAAGTTTGCTGCCGATTTTCCTCCAGCAAGAGCACTCCCGCGGGTCGAAGTCGGGCAGCACCACGCATTGGCCACATTCGCACCTAGTAAAGAAATCTTACGCGTGCATATCCAACTCAAAGTACGCACTTCGTGCTTGACGTTTGCGCGAGCGATGTCTTCAGCCACGAGAAGGGAGCGACGGCTCGGCGACGTCTTCGTGCAAATCGGCTTGGTGGTGGGGCATGTCGCACGCGATGAATACCAATTCTTTTGATCGGTCCAAAATTTATCTTCCAAAGGAAGACAGAATTCGCCGGTACCGTGAATGACAGTTGTGAGGTAGAGGTTTCACGCCCGTCATCCGCTGCCATCGCCGTCCCCGCGAGTCCCACAATACGCGAAACGACGCCATGTTGAGAATTACGCAGTGAACGCACACAATGCTTCCGGTTCTCTGTGCTACTTTTTTTTTTTTTCAATCAATCAATTTGCAGCTTTTTAGAAGCCACAAAAATTGGGTTGCGTATTTTTTTTTTTTCTCTGTTTTTAATATTGAGTGAGTGCCTTCAATGACCAACGACTTTGATTGAATTTGGTGGTTGTGTCTAAACCTTAGAAAACGGCACGTGACTACGGAGAAGAGAGTGAGCGCGACTCAAACCGGCCAGTTCTTGATCGGAGGTTTCCGGGCGAAAAAAAAAAAACGAATTTCGAGCCGCAAATTCTGTTCTGGGTAGTTAAGCTCTCATATGTCACGTACAACTAAAAACCTCGCGAGCATAAATACCCTGTCAGTGTCCCTTTAAACACTCTTAGCCTTTTATGATTAATAAACCTTATGTGTGGTTATTTTGCCCACATGTATACATGTATGTGTACATATATGCATATCATGTTTTTCAAGCACAAATCACCTGTGTTAGAAACTTTGTGTAACCTTAAAAAATTTAAAATTATATATTAACGAATTTAATCAATTATTTCATTATAATTAAAAGCTTATGCATACTTCTCTACAATGTTTTATGCGGAATAATAGTTAGAGAAACCAAATGTGTTGTATGTGCCAACAGCGCTAGCAAAAATGTTAGCGTTTTCCAACTTCTCGCTCCCCATGCACATTAAGCCTTGTAAGAAGGTGTGCTTGTTTAAACTTACTGACATTCGTTTTTCTATTTATTTTTTTTTATAAATAGAAGGCTTGCATAGTTTGCGGGGAAGTACATGCAATTACATAAAAGTTCTGGTAACGCAAGTTCACAGAATGTTTAATGTGACCAAAAAGCTCCGTTAACGCTGGTTACGACATTACTCTCGATGCTTAGCTATTTGTTTAACATAGCATGGAGAAACCCGTCCTTCTTTTTGAGCTTTGGTCTATAAGTGACATGACCGAATGTTCTTAAGAAAACTTTCAATGTTTCGTTTCTTTTAGGGGCGAAGCTCCTTGGGGTCTACCCTTGTCCGTACGTCCGTCCGTCTTTCCGTCCGTCCGTGCTCACATCGATTGCCATCCCATTTGTCTTCTTAAAAAAAGAAAAAAATGTTTGCGCAGTCGACAGGATTCGAACCTGTGCGGGGAGACCCCGATGGATTTCTAGTCGATCGCCTTAACCACTCGGCCACGGCTGCGGGATGAGTAGGGGGCTCTGAGACGTGATAGTAACCCAAGAGCTGGGGATGTCATGGATGAAACGTTGCATGTAGCCAATCAACGTCTATACAGGAGAGGGCGCTGCGGTCAAATGCGTATATAATTGCGTTTAACTTTGCATGCATTGGCTCAACGTTTATAGACGAGAGGGCGCTGCGGTCAAATGCTCAAATGCGTATATAACCACGTTCCATACCACACATTCTCTTTCTGACATGGACCGTTGACTTAAGCGGTGGAGATGCGTTCCCACGGCTTCTAGCGGATCCAAGCTGATCCGCTAAAAGAATCACTGGCTCTGCATTTCACCGACCATAAAGCAGTAATAATGAAGTCGAACGCAACCCGGAACTCAGCACTACCTATGAGCAGTCTTGTACACGTTACTAAAAAAAGTAATTGATTACAATTACTATTACTCTTGGCTAAAAAGTATTCAATTAGATTACTTGATTACTCGACAGCAAAAGTAATTGGACATTACTTTAAGAAGTATCCGTTACTTTTTCGATTACTTTATTGCGCGAAGACTTTCATCTTTAGTGCTCATAACAATGAACTACTTCCAACCTCTATTTCACATTTTCACAAGTATTGAAGAAGAAAAAACGGCTTGCTTTGCTTAGGTGGTCACTGAGAAAATCCGTACCTTTAAAACGACCAGTATAAAAGGCGGAAACGCAAAGCACAGATGTCGTGATCGGGTCAGTGTGCTGTTGTATTGATGTTTGTACGTGCCGTGTATGTGTGTGCGCTCAATGTGTATATTCTCTTGACGCTAGTGGTATGAGTAATGTATCAACATGTGTGTATAATAAAGGCTCCCGAAGGTTCCGGAGCGCAATGGTGGCGTGAGCAAATAAAAATATTTTTTGTAGAACATTAATTGGGCAGTACCTAGCGCCACCTAGCCTAGGTACTTACAATTACTCTGCTTGACCCTGCCATCTGGTGGCAAGCGATTTAATCTTCTTTCACGCCTCGCGATAATTTCTGGTTATCGTGCAACAGCTGCTTCGAATTTGCTCTTTTGAGAGTGGCTTTTGGTTTCGCAAATGGTTTACCACTCCGTGATGTGCGGTTGACGAAGGAATTGTGGCTCGAAGAATAGCAAAGGTAAGACGTAAAGTGCGCGAAGTAACATGGGTATCGGTTGTCTCCGTTTATCATCGCAGTGCTAACGACGAGACGACTGAGTGACTGCTTTCGAAACGCAAGTTCCTTTCTTGCGGGGGGAAGCTGGCGTGGAAATAAATACAGTTCGCGGAAAGCTCGTGTTACGCTTTTATTTGCTGCTCCTCTCGCCTCGTACAATGGACGGATCGTCCTCGTTAAGACTTATTGAGCTCGATTTGCTCGATTCGGAGCCGCCATAATGAGATGCAGGCGACGAAGAAACTTTGCTACCCTGCTTTCAGGACGAAATTTTCTCCCTTTCTAAAGGAACTTATGTTACAAGAGCGTTCCTCCTTTTATGGAGGGCTATAGATACCCTTTTTTTTTCAAGACTGTACCTCCATGCCCTTGAGTGTGCAGTGGTATGGAACAACGTTTAAAACAAAAATAAAAAGGGGGAAAAAAAGGGGGGGGGGGGAGGGGCAGTGGCTGCAAATTCCCTAAATACTAAATTCGCAAGACATTTGAGTCATTGCAAACATTTTGCCCCCGTTTCAAGTCGGATATTAGTATTAGCAAACAAAGAATCAGATGCTGCCAGGAGAATTTTAATATAAACCATTAAAATACAGTGCGTCACATTGCATTAGCAGTCCCTCTACAGTCATTAACGATACAACCAAGATTGTTTTGCATGTTTTAATGGTCCGAGCGCTGTCTTTGACTCTTGTTTTCTTCAAATGTTTTTTTTTTTTTTTGTTTCGTGTTTCTATGTTGTTTTTTTGTGATTAGAGTTTGGTCGGCGCCAGTGGCTCGTGTAACATTCTCCTTTTTTAGCATTTTCTCTTTTGTCGTTTAAGGTTTTGGTACTTGATATTTCGGGGGATTAGTCCACCTAGGATTATCATTAGGGCTGTGTAATCTTTTCTTAGTTGACTTAAAGAAATAGTAGCTCGTTTTTCTGGAACGGCTTAAGAGGTCGCTTTTTTTTTTTCGATTTGCGTCCTTGCGAGTTTCATTAGAGAACGAATGACCGGCCTGTGGATTAGTCTGAGCTGGAACCTTGAAGCATTGATGTCTGTTGGATCTTGCCGTGTTTCTTTCAAGGCTGAGGACGGTAGAGTGACGGTTGTTGTGAGGGCTAACACAGGGCGTCTGGAGGTCAAAGGGGGGTCTTATTAAAAGGAGTAGAATTGAGTAATAAACGTCGAAGATCTGTCTGAAACCTTTTTGTATGTTTTCCATTTCTTTTTTTTTTTTTCTCGATCTCGGGTTTTCACAATGTTGAAAGTTTACCAGTTCACCTGTCTTTTCTCTGCAGTTTTTATTCTTAGAAGCCTTAGCTCGAAAAACTTGGAATATTTTTTTCTGTTGTATTTAGTAGCGCAAGTTCAGTTGATCTACACTTACGAAACCCATATTGGCGGCGTGTGCGAACTATAGGGGCGCTTCTAGCTAGCATCATCATCGTTTGTGACGTCACGGGTAGGACAGACTGGGACAGAACGCGCAGATCTTGGATCCTTCGGCTCGTCAGCTTGCGTCATGCCCTGTTTGGGTAGCGCGCGGCAAAGCCTGTTTCACGCGTTGTGTTTATTTGGTAAAGCGATATTTGTAATAGCATATTTCACCAAAGTTTGAAACCGCACGTGGCACGCGTAGTCGTGCCAACAAGCACTTTTGGCGCTGAGTTGTCGAAGCACTCGGATGGTGGTGTGCTATTCTCTACCCCATGGAGTACAAAAAGCTGGATGAAGAAAATAGAATATCCAGCGCTTTATCCCACTACAACGTCTACCACGGCAAATAGGGTGTATTTTTTGTTATGATTCGGAAAAAAATAAAACTAAGAAAGAAAAGTCTCATCAAATTGAAAATAGAAAAGCGAAATTCCAGAACCTCTCGCGTGTTTAGCAAACACTTCAGTGTAAGCGACTCCGTGTATCCTGTTGGTGCCCATCTGTTCTGTGAGTGCTGGTTTCGTATTAGTTCCGAGTTGGTTCCTTTTTTTTAATTTTGTAAACCAGTAAACAAACATTTTCTCAAAATAACTGGCAGGACGAAGCGGTCGCTGACATCCTGAGTCGTTTCAATTAAACCGCTGCATATTCACCCGATTGGCGCGAAACGTGCGAGAACCCCTCGCGATCGAAGTGTTAAATCGAGTAAGTCGTTGACACTTCAGCATCCCAAAACTTACTACCGTTTGTATGTTTAATTTTTGCGGGCTTAAATACGCATAATACGTATTGCGCTTCTCAGTGAGCGATTTTAAATTTGTAAACAATTCTTAGTAAAATTAGGTTAAAACAAATTAACCTATCGCCTGAATTTGCCGGGCCATGGTCGACAATTTAAGAATTTATGAAATATTCTGCTTCTCTTTCGAACAAAAGTCGCGATGTGCCAAACTTCTTTGCCACGTATTCGATGAGGGAGGAGCTAATCGTCAGTTGCTGACGACTATTTGCTCGGCAGCGACTGTCGACAGTCACACTTGGATAGAAGCGTCGGTATCGGCAAGTTCAATGTAGCTAAAACAAGTGTGCGGCGCTTTGCAACACAACTGTGTGCGCGTGCACAGCTAAAAAGAGAGCACGTCATTTACTCTTGTTAATAAAAAACCTTTTTTCTACAGCAGCCTCCATTGATCCGGAAAAACAAGAATTAGAAAGGCTGTGAATAGCCCTGACTCACGCCGCGCAAGCTGTAATGTGGAGCTCCCGGCTTGCTTTTGTACATTTTAAAGTTTTCCTTACTTAAAGGGGCGATGCAACAATTTTTGTACTTTGCGCAAATACCGCTTAGAACGGATCCCTGACGTTAATGACCTATGAAAAACGCGTTCGTTTTTCACCCCGCGCAATAGAAGTCCCGGAAAAAGTTAAAGAAAAACGAGCAGCGTTCACCCCCTCAACTCGCAGCCAGAACAAGCGGACACGTGATCTGGAGTCGATTATATGCCGCCAATGTTGATCATAGCCACGCGCTGGGGTTGGCAAAGCACAGGTCACGCGCTGAGTCCCAGACATTGTTATGGCTCGGCTATTGTCGTCGTTGCAGTGATTGGACACGGGCCACTACCCGAATGCTTCTCGAGCTAGTAATCATCACGAGCCCAAATCGAGTGCCCACGCAATCCTCGGGTCCAATCTATGAACCGCATTCAAATATCGTCATTGGGGTGTGTGCGATCCCCACGTTACGTCATCAAATTTTGCAAAGGAGAGATTGAATGAAAATGATCGTTTCTGTCCTTGAAATTACACCGCATCAAAGGAGTTTCTTGGCCAGTGGCGTTGCGTGCGAGTATCCATAAGTCCCACTAGTGCCAGTAAGCTCGTGTAAAGTGTAAAACATTCCAACTGAATATCGTTGCACCGCTCCTTTAAAAAGCAACTTCGAGGCGCTTTTATTCATTGGAAAGATCACTAAAAAGAAACGTTATACTCGTATATTCAATAAATATACCGTTTTTAAGCGGCAAAGATGCGAAGTAACATAGCCACTCCTTGCTTTCACATAGCGCGCTCGCATCCATCCAGCTGGGTCACAGGCGGGCGCCCGCGAGGTGGTGCCACCAAAACATCCCGTCACCAATAGAGGTGACGTTATTGTAAAAACTTGTTCACACAGTTGCGTCTGTCTGTGTTTAACTGCGTTAAGACTGCATGCGTTTAGCTGTTGCTATGGCGACCATACGACGAGCCAGTGGGAGGCGCTGTACTGCACGTCGCAACGCAGCGCAACGCAGTCGACGCCAACTGTGTGAACGAGCCTTAACAATCACGGTTGGGAGCTCCTTTGTAAGTTGTAACGGATCTTCTCGGAACGCTTTGCAAACATGAAAAGAACGAAAATGAGTCTCCAGTTTGAGACATTTTTATTGTCTTCGCTTTTGAAAATAACGAAACCTTTAACAATCTGCTTTTTGTGTGCACTCTAAAAAAAGCCCGTGCGTCTACTTTCCCGCACAACACTCGGAGAGACAATCACCGCAACTTACGGAGGCAGCTCAGCGAATGACGATGCCGAGACATATGTTTAGACCAAAAAAAAAACGAAGTCTGAGTTGTGACATTAGGCAATGCAAAGCGTCACGCAGACTGCATGTTTTGGTCTAAACATATGTTTCGGCATCGTCATTCGCTGAGCTGCCTCCGTAAGTTGCGCTGATTGACTCTCCGAGTGTTGTGCGGGAAAGTAGACGCACGGACCTTTGTAGAGTGTGCGTGGAAAAGAGCGGTATTATATTGATATGTTAAAAATGTGGGGAAGTATGGGCGTCAGGATGTCCAGTATATACAGGGTGTCCCGTAAAACTCGACGCCTGCACCTAGCAAATTAAACTTTTCGTCAAAGGTGTATTTCACAGGTCGGTTTTTGCTTGTAAAATTAGAAAGCGTAGCTTCCTTTCCGTAAAAAAATGGGGCCGAGAAATTTGCCAGGGTCAACGGCGGGTGGCGACGCAGACGACCAAGTCGAGTAGGCGCGTTTGGCTCTCGTATTGATAGGTGGCGCTTCCTCCTTATCGAGACTGCTCGCGACCACCATGGTTTATTAACATGAACATAATCTTTTTGTAATGTACCTTTGGTTAAAAAATAAATGCGGACAATAAAAGCAAAACTGAAAGGGGAAAAAAAAAACGCGTTTGCATAACGACGGCGCTTTTGCTGCAAACAGATCTCATCTGCCATGTCGTCTGCTTTCTTTCGCTGGTCTACACCTTTCGACGCTGCTCCCGACGCCATCTATGAATACGCGCGCCAAACGCGCCCCGCAACTCGACTTGGTCGTCTGCGTCGCCGCCCACCGTTGACCCTGGCAAGTTTTCTGGCCCTATTTTTTTCAGAAAGGGAGCTACGCTATGTATTTTACAATAAAAAACCGACCTGTGAAATACACCTTTGACGAAAAGGTTACATTGCTACGTGCAGGCGTCGATTTTTACGGTCCATTTTAGATCGAGCCTGGTGACTTGGGACAGCCTATAATTAGCAGGCTTGGTCTGAGTAACTTCAATGTGAGTATACTGGCTATTTCAAATTGTGTTAAAAATTTGAAAGACGATGTCCGTCAGTGTGAGGAGGAATACGCCATTTTTATTACGTTTACCTAGGGAGTTCTTCTTTTTAGGATTGACAGATTTGTTTTAAAAACCGTTACCATAATGCGGTTTGTGCAAGGTGAGTTATACGGCGAGGGGGGGGGGGGGGGGCATAATGTAGGGGGCTAATTGTCCCAATGAGTCGAATAAGTAGCCAAAAGTTTTTTTTAATTAACTAATTAGTGAAGTTAAACATATGGTCCCAAAATTAGAAACTTGCTAAGCATCATCGAAAACCACTAAATCAGGAGTTTTTAGAAAGACTTTGAGCGCGTGGAAAGCGTTAATGCGCTAACGTTACCACTGAAGGAGACAGGCACGAGGCTGGGGTGAGAAAACGCAGATGATATATATGAGACGGAGAAATCGCGCGGGCGCCTTATCGCACCGGTAAGCCTTGGTTCTGCTGCACGAGTGGTGACTTTAGCGCCCTCCGTGCTTCCCACGTGCCCTAAGTCTTTCTAGCATTGACAGATCTAGTGATTTTTGATGACGCTAAGCAAGTTTGTAATTAGAACCATCTTTTTTCAATAATGAAAACGCTACTTAACGTAATTTAATTGATCATCCGACTGATCGTTACGATTAGCCCCCACCATACTATGTCCCCCTGGTCGTATAACTCACCTGCACAAACCGCATTAATGTAGCTTTCACGTTTGTTTTCTTTTCTTTTTTACAAAAAACATGTTAAGCTTGAAAAGAAACACCCTATATAACTTAAACATGGTGAAAAATACCCAAGATCGGGGATACTTGGGGGACAACGCCAACACACAGACTTTTCACACACAACTAAACCTTTTACAGACAAAAAAAAACAAAAAAAACATAAAACGTAGGAGAGACAAGTCATTTTAAAGCGAACATACTCCTTTGTTTCTAAAAACCGTGACAATGGTAAGCTAAAACTTCCAACCAACGGGTTAATAAGAGAATCAGAAAAGAACGAAGTACTCCACAGATGTGTGACGATGCAGTTTTGGCGGTGCTTGATTGTCTCCATTGAATCTCAGCGTCAGCAGCGGTAGGAAAAGGGAAACGGAAACGGAGTCTAGATAAAAGACATTCGACCGTTAAAAGTCAATAGATTGATAGATAAATGGCAAAAGATAAAAAAAGATGAATAAAAGACAAACGAAGCTGCGTCTGAGAAACTTTCACAGGGGGCGTTATTATAGGCACCTTTAAGCTGTCTACATCAGACTGCTTCGAGGTGCCTTGAGGAGGTTTCTGGGATAGCCTAAATATGGCGATAACTCACACTGCGGGCTTTAAGCATCCTAAAAAATCCACAAATCATAACGATGCGCGGCCGATTTCCCTATTAAAAAAAAAAAAAAAAACAATCAAAAATCAGTATTATCTCCGGCGATGAGAGGATCATTGTGCCGGCAGCCAGGACGGCATGTGTCCAATGAAAATGCGACATTTCGTTGAGATTGCAAACGCTGTTATTACAAAATGTGTATGCTTTTGTAGATGATAGAAGAAGCTAAGAGTAGTTGAAAAATGTTTTTTGTTTTCGCGGAGAGGGAACGTAATGCTGCAACAATTGCCTCAAAAACAACGCACTATGATTTTTGTTGTTGTTTCTCTTCCGCGGGAGTGAAAAGTCGGTCATCAGCGCTAGAGCGCTCGCTCGCTGGGTTGAATCGTAGTCCGGGGTGTATGGGCAACGAGCCGCGCAAATTCGAGATTTTACTCGGCGGTTCCATCGGTCGGAGAGACGAGGATCCTTCGCTTGCCATTGGCTGAGAGTGATCCTGGTTTCGGAACATGCTCCACACATCGCCGGAAATGACCTCGGTGAGTTCCGATCTTTGATTCATTTTTTAATAGGAAAATCGGCCGCGTGTCGTTCTGATTTAGTGATTTCTAGGATGCTTAAAGCCAGCAGAGTGAGCTATCGCCCTATTTAGGCGATCCCAGAAACCTCCTTGCTCTGTGGTTGGTTCTTTGGCTTGCTCTGTGGTTGGTTCTTTGGCTGTCTTATTGACTAATGCCGCAATCTTATTGGCTGCGGAGCCATTATGAGATGCTCGAAACTAAGTCTTATTAAGCAGCGACACTCTAAGGTATCTGGAGCATGCACTTTCCCGCAAAGCAGGTGGGAGAGCCAATCACCACAGTCTACGGAAAGAGCTTGGCGAATGGCTGCAAATATGCTTAGACCTCAAAGATAGCCCGACACTGAGCGCGACCTTCGAGTCCACTGCGCAGACTGAACTTTCAGGTCGAAACCTAATTTCATCCTCGTCGTTCGCCAAGTTTCCTCCATGGATAGCATTGCTCGGCTCTCCCAGGTAATTTGGAGGAGAGTAAACGCTCCAGGTTTCTTACAGTGTACACTCGAACAAAATTCCATTCCTGGAAGGTTCTTCGACTCCCCAAGGACTCTTGCAGCTCGTGAGGAACGGTTTCGCCACAAGCACTATCGCCCCTTGGAGCACTCGAAAGGCAACTGGGCGACGGAGAACTCTTTTGCATAAAAAAAACGGAGCGAAGACCCCTTATAGACGCTTTACACGCGCGCCAGATTGAGCCGCCATAGCCGCCCTTCTCTTGTCTTACCGAGATGCCGAGCCACTGAAGCGAGCGGTGACGAGTCTCCACAACGGCCTATGCTGGGGGGAAGGACACAGTAACACTTAAAATGGCAATTACCTGTCCTGCTGTGGAAATGATGAAGGCAAGCGAACGGAATAAGAGGGAACAAAAACTGAAGGTCAGTTATGGCGGCGCCCATGCACAGCTGCTGTAAAGCGTCTATAGGATTGATCACGAAGTACCCTTTTAGGGGGGTGCTTAAAAGATTCTTTTAGGGTGTAAAATATGGACAAGCCGAAGAACCCCAGAGCGTTAGTTCTTTTACGACCGTATTTTTTTTAGAGTGCGCGCAAGATTAGGGCTGTATTGTGGCAGAACCCCGATTCCCACGAGAGCCTCTGAAGCTGCAGGTATGAAAGAACAAGGGTGTCTGCTGGCGGTGATTTGCACGCGGGATCCGTGGCGGAATTCTTGTGGCGACCCGTTGTCGAGCTGCTTCCCGAGGGTTAGACAAAAGCTTTGCGAGGGGATGAACCTTAAGTATAGATCTTTCGAGCGCTAATGACCCAGGCGAAAAATGCTGAGTCACTGGGCTTTGCACAAATGCGCGCTGTCTTGTATTTCGTGGAAGAGAGCTACTGCGCACTCTCAGAACGCGTTCAACAGCCCAGTAGGCAAAGATGGCAGCCCGCAGAAGGCGATAATTGAAAAGCTCCATTGGGCTAGCAGTGGGTGCCTACCCATCTTAAAAATGCAATGATTATTGGCAAGGGCAGAGACCGAATGGCTGGGGAAGGTTTAGAAGCGTATTCGATCAAAAAAGAAGGTACGAAATGTGTCAGCCAGACGTCGCTGAATTTACACGACAAAGAGATTTAGACATGTGTTGATTGACCACCACGTGATTCGTTCGGTGTTGCTGATTTTGTTTTTTCATTAAAGTTCAGTTGAGAGTCAGCGCATTGTCCTGCGTGTACTTCCACTCTGTCCTTGTTTTTTTTTTGCGGTGCCGTTTTGTGAGTAAATACAAAGGCAGCTGGCTTTTCGTCTATCCACTAAACATCCCCAGTCAAAGCTCGGCTCTCTGTCATCCCCACGTGCTCTGATGTCCTCCTCTTCCTCAGTTTTTTTTTTTGTTTTCGCCGCATAGCGTTTTAAGATAATTTAGTTTCGGAGACATTCTTCCAGCGACGTCCAAAGTGCAGTCGACCATCACGATCACAATCCACACCCAGCTTGTAGTTCACAACGCCTGCAACACGCGTGAGTGGAGTGAGCGTACCTGAGTGGAAGTGAGTTTCAGCATGCTGGCCAAGTGGTCTCTCTCCGGCGCGGACAGATACTTCTGCTGCTTGAACCGCCTCTCCAGCTCGAAGACCTGGGACTGCGAGAACAACACCCTGGGCTTCTTTCGCTTTCTTTGCCGCGAAGGATCCTTGATACCGGACGGACCCTCTGTGGCGAGAAAGAAACGAGGAAGAAACCCCAGTTAGTGGGAAAAGACCGTAGCCTCCCTCCCATATGACGCACGCAGGTACAGATACGAATAATGAACGCACGAAGGTCGGAATTCAGCAACAGCGTGACTTTGCCGCTTTTGCGCGTGTCAATGACTGGAGCAGCTTATGGTAATTATACATCGTGGGGACAAGATGGTAGCACGTAACCTGCTTTTACCTGTTTCCCGGGGACAATGCCGGGCACCAATCCGTCAAGAAATCCGAAAATGGTATATTGAGCGCCGTTGCGCACAACCGAAAACGACGCTTTATCGTTTTAATATTTTCTCGTTTGAAACCAGATTATTGGCACGTGAATACTATATCGTCTAAACTAACATAATACGAGGTTTATAAAATCAGGCAGAAAACGAGGACGGAAACTAAGATTTACTTACGAGTAAAAACTAGCCCAACTTAAACGTGAGGTACTTAGGATCCCAATCTGCATTTGAGGAAAACCACTGTCTGCTCCCTGCGATGAACAGTTTCTACGCATCGGTGAAAAGCGGTCTTTTTTTTTTCTATTTCTTATTTTTAGACGCGATACCTCTTCGATTTTCCGGTCTTACCATTCACCTGCAGAAACACCTCCTAGATAACAAAGCCGTAGTGCTCAATAAGATTGTGTCATCAGAGAAGGCCAACGCTGGACAAAGATTGGAAACGAGTGCTGCGTCAGCGCTCGGATTCGATTCAAGTTTGAGCCGAACGTTGACGCAATCGTCGTGTCCAATCTGTGCCCAGCGTTGGCCTTCTATGATGACGTCATCTCATTCAGCACTACGGCACTGTTATCTAGAAGGTATTGCCTGGAGCCTACACCTACGTATAGGCCGTTAGGCCCCCGTCAGGCCCCTCTCAGACAGGCATGTTAAAGACCTCCAGAACGAACTCCTTTAAAGGGTTGGCAAACCAGCGCACGCCGGTAAGCGCAAGATGGCGAACTAATTCGCCGATTCTTGAAAGGAATTCCTTCTGAAGAGCTTTAATGTGCCCGTCTGACAGAAGTATTATTATCTTAACGTGTCAAGAGCCTTTTGCCAGGTCATGAAGGTATCGCTACGCAAGCAGCAGCTCCACTCGCCCTCCTCGCATAGCCCATTCAGCGACGACGCTGAAGGTATCCATTGTTCGTCAAAGCGGCACAGACGAAAAAGCAACAGTCATTGACGAGCCTCGAGCAGCGACAAGGGGGCCCGCAAAGCCAAGCCGGTCCCAGCACGGCAGCTGTGTTTATGTAAAACGGCGCGTAATCGGCCTTCCTTTCGCCTTGGCGACTGCGCATCCTGTTTCAGAAAGATTGGCCGAATCCACGGACCGCCGTTTGTTTTACCCTTTTTCAGGGGACCTTGTCGGCGAGAAACGCTTGGAAGCCGCCATTGTGCCTTCGACTGAGAGATTCATCCGCAGTTGTCGGCTTCACAAAGCACGTCCTGACGTGAGAAACAGCTTTCTTTTTTGCTCTTCTATCAAGCAGTTATTCTTTATCTTGTTTTATAGCTTATAAAAACACACCGTCATCTCGACCATAACATTCATCAATACATTTGATCTTTTTTTTTTTTTTTTTAGTTTCGGCTTCGCGGATGAAACATCAAGTCAAGTGTGTTGTTTAGACAGGGAAAAGTTTCCCTTTAAATGGCGTCTATACTTTGTCTCATCCTACGATGGACTAAAGACCAAAGCCACAGGCCGCCAAGTCCAATCACGTTCCACACCACACTATACTATGACACGCTTAACATTGATTAGGGGGGACGAATAATGCTCGAATCCAAAAGCGCCGCATCATTTCTATAGCTTCGACGCTGCAAAGAGCCTATACACCTTTTCCACAAGCGCGCAGCCATCTTGAATATCGTCACTTCTGGTATGAGGTAAAACATCTTTTTGATCTCTCCCCGAAGCTAGAAGGTGTTTACGAAAAATGCGTGATTGTCACACATTCCTGATTTGCCTCAGCTATATTTTCTCGCATATTCCAGGTTCAAACGTTTTATTATTTTTTCGCCCCGCATACCAGATACGGAACCCACGTGACTGAGAACGACAGGAAACAGAAAAGGTCTATATGTCATGGCTTTCTTTGCGATGTACAATGGACCTTTTCCACATACCGACGGCACCAGGCGGTGGCTGCACGAACTAAAAATCGAGGAAATGACCCACCTGCGCTACCAATCGATAATGAGAGCTACGCTACCAGTTTCTTCGCTCTCTGAGCTGCGGCGCGTGCCTAACGTGACTTTAAAGAGAGGCATCCGTGGCGTCCACCCAAACGTCGTGTTTTTCCTTCCGTCCACTTTCTTTTTTTTTGTGTAACACAATTATATAAATGCTGCAATTACGTGCTCTACTCGCTGATCCACAGCCTCCTTCCGAATTTCCTCGATTTTTCGTTCAGACTTCCGCCGCTTGGCATCGGGCGCTCGCGCGTGCGCAGAACGCTTCTCGGAAAAGGTCCATTGTGGAGTCACTCAGTGCTCTTCGATTCGAACCACTGTCCACCCGTCCCCTCATCAGTGATCCGAGCGCGGGTACCGATTCGTGCATAGAAGCAAAATACCGCACAATTTCTAAGTGGCTCGTGATTAAATCTGGCAGTCCGTAGCTTTTGCCTTTAGTCCATCGTAGGGTGAGACGAAGTATAGAGCCTGCTGCAGATGAGAAGTTTTGCCACTGCAGTACGTCTGATAACCCCAGGTTTGTAACGTGAACCACGTAGTACGGCGAATTGAACCCAGAGTGACTGGGTTCTGCAGGGCGAGTTTTCTTTTCACATGTGGAGATGCGGTAAGCTACAAGTCAATATCCACGGTACATATTTGTTTTGGGCATTAGAAATTTAAAGGTAGCGTAACTACATTCTAATCAAGCCGATGGGGCAGCGCGCTAAGACACCGAACTCGTCGTTTCACGCTCTATAGTAAAAAGAAATTTCCATGCAAAACTATATACCCGAGGCCGCCGTGCCTGAGGCTTTCCGTTTTGCTAGGTTTCTTGCTTAGATAGTAGTGATTTTTATCTTGTGATTACTCTTTTGTGGACCAGAGCTGCATTGTCTAAGCTCCTAGCTTGCACACTGGGAAAGATATATTGATCGCAATTTCATGCTATGCACCTGGAGCATAATTTTTTGCAACGATTACTCCCTGAATTGAAACTTTCATTCCAACACCATCGCACGCTTAATTCAAACAAAACACTATTTTTTTTTTTTTAAATGAACATTAATTCATTAATCTGAAAAATACGTTCATTGTGCGGGTATGAGTATGTTAACGTTAAATATAGATCGCCATTAGGGCTGGGGAAGTTGTCAATTAACCTAGCGATTAATGCGTTAATCGCCACTAAATGCTCTAACCGGTTAATCGGGAAAACTTTGACGAACCAAAAGAAAGCAAAAATCAAACACTTTCACCGCGTAGACGTGGACGAGTACACCTGTATGAAGGGCCAACTTTCGGTCAAGTTTTAGAATAAAGTATAGGGGCGAGATCGTAACTCCAGACAAATCCAGAAGGCTATACGTGTCCCGGTCACTTCAACGCCGTTCGAGTGTCCGTTTACTGCAGCAGAGACTATGGTGAACCAAGAAAAAAAGTCGATTTTGCCGGAGAGTACCAACAAACCTCTTAGCCTCATGAAGCTGAAGTAATATGTGAGTGTGAGTGTATTTGAACTCTTCTTAACTACCCCTCGAGATTGATGCATAATACAAGTTATATATTGCGCCGTTTCTCACGTATTCAGAAAAGGAAAAAAATTCTTATATCTATTTTTTATATTATGCATAGAAATAAACGAGAGAATTGATCGATTCAAAGGTGGTGATTAATCGGGTTAAAACGTTTAATCAACGCCCAGCACTAATCGACGTACATAAATTAGTGTAGATAGGCGATTGGCGTACTTGTCTTTCAGGTTAGGATTATATATTCTACTTGATACGGGAAAAAGCGTCACCTGAATTCACGGTGCCGACGTCCACATAAATATCACCATCTTCTGAAAAAAGAGTAGTCGATCAAGAAATGTAAATTCACCTCTCAAACGTGTTTTTTTTTTTTTTTTTTAATGAGTTGTATTAAACATTTCGTCGTCGAGAAATCATAAGCGAAGCACCTCAATGTTCTTGAATACTGACTTGATTTATTCTTTTTTTTTAAAGAAACTGCTATATTTTAAAATTGGGACGATACGCTTCGAACCATTACTTATCGTTATTATATATATATATATATATATATATATATATATATATATATATATATATATATATATATATATATATATATATATATATATATATATATATATATATATATATATATATATATATATATATTACTTTTGAATTTCTTGAGGCAGTAATTCGTGCCCGTGACGACGTAAGTGTTAAACATAATATACAGCTCCTTAAAATATGACTAAAACAGACTGCTCGCCGGTTTCTCTGTTCATTCAACGGTGAAGTTTGATTGGTTAATGGCGGATGTGATTCCGTCCTGCTGAATTTGGAGAAGTCGTCTGCTAGTCTTGAACACGTGTCACCGTCTGTATTTTATATTAGAAAACTGCAACTAGCCGTAACTGAATGGTAAAAGCTTGTGGTTGAATACTGAACTTAACGTGATGGTCAGGCACGCCACTGCCCCTTCGTAGTCGTCGTCTTCGTCACGCTTCCCCCTCCTTTAAAGAGGACGACCCGGCCGATGAATGAAGGAAACGCGAGAGTAAACTGAAAACACACACACACACACACACGCACGCGCGCACGCACGCGCGCACGCACGCACGCACGCGCACGCACGCGCACGCACGCACGCGCACGCACGCGCACGCACGCGCACGCACGCACGCACGCACGCACGCGCACGCACGCACACGCACATAGAATACAAAGCTGAAGACACATGGATAGATGAATGACTGCTGCCGGCCGCGTAGAATGAAAATGTTCTTGAACCTGCAGCCTCTCTCTACAGCACTGCCGACCTCTGTGCCAGCTACAATCCCACGACGTCACGATCCGGGCTGGGGAATTCATCTGACCGCTATCAACAAAAATGGGGCTGAGAACAGGACGCGACCCACAAGCTTGCGACTCGCTCTCAGTCCGGACTCGAGACAACCACGGCCACGGCGGAAGAAACACATTTAGGTGATGCCACTGGCCGCTCTTCCCGCGGAGATCGAGCGTACAGGTCGTGTGCGGAACTAGCCACGAACCGGGAGTAGTTAGTTCCGCGCCGCCGCGGAGGGCGCTGCGGTATGAGGTCCCTCTTCGGCGGCCACGGTGTCGGCGGCGTAGGCAGCTTAGCGTGCTCGCCTTTTTCGCGGTGTGGTGATGTGGTGGTGGTGTGCGGCCAGTGGCTGGCCTCGTGTCTTGCTTTGGTGCTAAGTCGATCACAGGTGACACCATCGTGCACGAAGGTGAGCCTTAACCCGAAGAGGAAGAAGAAGAAGACGAAGGAAGAGAGCACAGATTTACGGACTCTGGTGACTTGGTGGCGGCGTGGCGGTGATGAGGTACAACAAGAGGTGGTGAGCGAGGGT
The DNA here is from genome assembly GCA_013358835.2 of Ixodes persulcatus. Classification (NCBI taxonomy): domain Eukaryota; kingdom Metazoa; phylum Arthropoda; class Arachnida; order Ixodida; family Ixodidae; genus Ixodes; species Ixodes persulcatus. The sequence continues at coordinate 148,264 of JABSTQ010005660.1, read as the reverse complement.
ATGCGGGACCACCGCTGGGAGAAACAATCGAAGCAGTCGACTTGGGAGGGACCCCATACTTGGACGCCATCTATCCCCGTGCGAGTGAAGCGCGCTCGGTGCGCCGAACATAATGTGGCCGCCGCGTCGGACAGAGAGTCATCACCTAAATGTGTTTCTTCCACCGTGACCACGGCGTACATTGCAGACATAATGATTCTGTGTAAACGCGTGAACCCGGCGATGCAAAAATCGAAAAAAGTCCGTCATATCATAAAAGGGATTGCAGAAGACGCATTCAACATGTTGATTTCTCACAATCCAACCACGGTCGCGAAACTCCAGGAGCAGTGCCAGCAATGGGAACCACTTCGGAATCGGCGCATTTCAGGAGCAGAAAACATCACTTGCCTCAAAAATTGCGTTTCGTCATCTCCCCTTTTATTGATCGGTAACATCACTTTCCTCATCCGAACAATAATCAAAGAGCTCGCCGCCTTGTCTCCCTCGCCTCAACGAAGCTTGCCAACAGAAGCAGATCTTACCCCCGACGGGTTACGAGCACTCATTCGAACTAAATTGTCTCGATTCTCACCTCCTCCCGCCGAGGCCACACCAGCGGCACCCCTACCACCCGACACAGTATATGTGCTACGTCTCCGGCACAGCATTTTCAGCCCATCACGATGTACCATCCCGACCCCCGAACCTCTTTCTTTGTTTTATGCTGAACAACGACCTTGGGCCCCTCCAGTAGTTCCTCCGAACTACCAGTAGTTCCTCCGAACTACTTCACCGACTGTCGACCAACTTGCTTCTACTGTGGTATACCAGGCCATATTTCGAGCTTCTGTCGCCGTCGGCTGTCGGACACTGCAAGAACCGCATCTAGCTCCCGGTACGTTACGTCATATGAATCCAACCGGCTCTACAACCAACGTAACGACATTGATGATCCCCACCACGGTCAACAATGGCGCTCATGATCTCCTTCCAATCGTGGTCGCAAACACCGCAGCCCTTCACCCGCATACCAACAGCCCTACCCTCTCCGCGGGCAGTCCACCTTTCCAAAAGCTTTCCTCGATGGGGAAAACTAAATGGGGCAGCTGAAGGGGGTACGGTTACTACTTGGTTTCTTCAACACCCCCACCGACTTCGTCCTCATCTAATTCAATTGACATAATCATCAAAAAGGTAAGACTGGCGAAACTGGTTGATACTGGAGCATCGATTTGAATAATTAGCGACAACATTCGAAGAACGTTAAAGCTTGTTAGCACGCCCTGGGACGGTGGCAGTGTTTGTGGAGCCGACACGTCTCTGATTCATCCCCTTGGGCTAGTTTCCGTTGACATTTTTAGCGATAACGATCCTCACCGCCATTGCTTTGCTGTCTTGGAGAATCGCACGCATGACATAATGTTAGGATGGGATTTTTTAGCCAACAGATGGGCACTTATTGATTGTGGCACACGCACACTTCTCAGCTAAAATGCGAATGACGCTTCCACATCTCGACAACAATGTGTACCCTTCCGCGCAGTGAATCACACACGGATAGTACCATTTACTGGCGCTATCGTATAATTGGTATGATATGTGACGAACGACAACTACATGATGGGCCCAAATCGCGAAGTGTTATTTCAGATGGGACTTGCTCTACCCATGACAATCATAACGTGCACTGTTGCCAAAACCACCGTTTTTGTAGCAAATACCACTAAAATTGCTCAAGGATTGTCGGCTGGTACCTGTGCGGCGTTCACAACAATTAACAACATAGAGTATGTCAATAGTGCCAGCTAGCATACTGTAACCCCAACATCTCTGAATGATCACCAGAGCTCCTTCAAGTTTCTTCGGAAAAACGTTATCACTGATTTGCCACCAAAATAGCAGGATACCCTATACAAGCTATTATGCTCCTTCAGTGACATTTTTATTTTAGTTCTCGACCTCTGGCTCAAACATCTGCTGTTCAACACACTATCGATACTGGAACAGAAAAACCCATACGCAGCCGTCCGTATCGAGTTTCACGTTCAGAACGAGAAGTTATCCAGAGCCACGTGAGTGACATGTTACGACAAAATATAATTGAAGAATTCGCGAGTCTCTGGTCTTCTCCCGTACTGTTCGAGAAAAAAAAAGAAAAAGAGACGGCACATGGCGTTTTTGTGTTTACTACAGACGACCCAACAAAATTACCCAGAAAGATGTCTATCCCCTTCCCGAATTGATGATGCCCTTGCTACGCTACATGACGCCAACTATTGTTCGTCGATTGACGTGCGCTCAGGCTACTGACAAATTAGCGTTGACGAAAAAGATCGGGAAAAGACAGCGTTCGTTACTCCCGATGGACTTTACCAGTTTTGAGTCATGCCTTTCGGCTTATGCAATGCTCCTGCAACTCTCGAACGTAGTATGATGAGTTCGCTACTACGCAGGTTGCGCTGGACAATCTATCTGTGTTACCTGGATGACGTTGACGTCTTTTCGTCCACTTTTCTCGTACATCTGTCTTGATTGACAACTGTTTTAGTATGCTTCCGAAACGCCGGCCTTCAACTAACTCTAGAAAGTGTTTTTTTGGTACACGAGAAATGAAAATTCTTAGACATGTCGTGAGCCGTCACGGAATATTACCAGACCCTGAGGAACTCCGCGCTGTTACCGACTTTCCACGCCCCGCAACAGTTATGGGGGCCTTCGGCTTTGTCAAGCTGTCTATCTGACAGCTTTTTCTGCAGGCCTCCTCCATCATGTATTTTTGGTGCAAAATAAAACATTATTATTATTATTATTAAGGCACTGCGTTAATTCCTTGAACTCTGTTAATTTTTCCGACGATTTATTCGCGGATTTGCTGCCATTTCTGCTCCTTTAAACTCTCGCGTCAAGAAAGATCGACCGTTCGTATGGTCTCAAGGATAAACAGGATGCATTCGAAACCCTGAAGGCCTCCCTGACCACCAAGCCAGTCTTGGCACATTTTGACTCTGCTCTTGATATCAACATTCACACCGATGCTAGCGGTTATGGACTTGGTGCTGTACTGATGCAGAAGCAACACGCTCGAGTACATGTTGTCGCATTTGCGAGTCTAACTTTGTCCAAGGCATAGATGAATAACTCCATCACTGAAAAATAATGCCTTGCCATCATTTGGGCAATCAGCAAGTTTCTACCTTATATATTTGGCCGTCCGTTTAAAGTGGTTACTGACCATCACACTCTGTGCTGGTTATCAAACTTGAAAGATCCTTCCGGACGTCTGGGACGATGGGCATTAAAGTTTCATGAGTGCGACATCTCCATATTATATAAGTCCATGGGAAGCAACACGACGCGCCTGACTGCTTATCTGGGAGTCCCATCTCGCCATCCATAGAAACTCCCTCTTCTGCCGTTGCCGCAATTGCTTTAACCTCCAGTTTGGATTTTGCCCAAGAACAAAGAGAAGACCCACATATACAACAGATTTTCAGCTGTCTCAGCAAAACCCACCTCACCCGTCACAAACAACGGCTTGTTGGCCCCTGCACAATGCAGAATAACGTACTGTATCGTCGTAACTATGACCCACGCGGCCCTACTTTGCTCTTTGTTGTTCTAAGACATCTCCTACCTGATATCTTAGGTGCTCTACATGATGACTTAATAGCTGGACACCTGGGCTTTATTAAAACTTATATGCGTGCACGTAACACCTTCTAGTGGCACGGCATGTATCGCGACATCTCCAAGTACGTATCATGATGCGTCCAATGCCAGCGACGAAAAGGCCAACGACCGAACCAGCTGGACTTGTACATCCTCTCAATCCACCTCACTGCCCAAATGAACGGGTCAGTATCGACCTGTTGGGACCCGTTCCTCTTGCACACAACGGTAACCGCTGGGTCATTGTTGCCATGGACCATTTGTCACGTTATGCAGAGATCGCTGCCTTAGCGTCCGCAAATGCAGACGAAGTCGCCATATTTCTCATGCGCTACATTATTTTGCAACACGGCCCCCCTCGTCAGATACTCAGTAATTAAGGCACAGTATTTCTTTCCCAGGTGATACACAAACTATTACGTCTTTCTGGAACCATTCGTAGATCGACAACAGCCTATCATCCACAAACAAATGGCTTTGTGGAACATTTTAATCGCACCATTGCCGGTATGTTTTCCATGTACATCCAGTCTGACCAACGTGACATACGCATACAACACTGCCGTTCAAGATGCTCACCGCTATTATCTATTTTATCTTCTCCATAATCACCCTCCAACGTTGAACACGCTTTTACCTTGCCGTCAAAGTGACGAACTTCCCGACATTGTAGCACATCTCGTGTGTCGTGCTCAAGAAGCGCGTCAACTCGCCCGGCTACAAATCAAATCATATCAAGTTTCATTTGTTGTCACATCTCCTTACATGACAACAGGGGACTTAAAACAAAAATCTGCTGGGTAGCAGCTTGACGAAGGTCTCAGCCCCCGTGCAGTTCGGGACAGCAAAAAGGTAAATTAAACAACAAAAAAAACAACTAAATATTACATAAATATTTTATACAAATGTTTGGTGCAATGGACACTTTAAGTAAAAAACACAATACCCGACAACAAACCACGAGAGCGGTCAGCAAATCCATAAAGAAAGCACACAGGATAAAAACAACGCCAGTATTCAAAAAGTCACAAAGAAAAAAATCAAATTTACTAACTCTTTATGTTTTAAATTCTCTAAATTTATACTCTTTTTGCATAGAGTCTTTAGTATGGTGGACAAATTAAAATGAAGCGCCTGATCAAGGTACTGTAATTTGTGCGGGATGGACGGATGATTTGCCAGGGCTGATTTTGACTAAGGTCGCGCAGGATGATGCGATGTTTTAGGTTAGCTAAGTGAATGTAATTAACGTTATTCTGCTGAACTGCCCTACGATACGTTGTTAAAAATTTGAACACATATATTCGCTGAATTGTTTTTACGTTTAGGGCCTTAAATAATGACGCAGTGGGATGGAGAGAGGGACCAGAAGACATTGCACGTATAGTCCTATTTTGCAAAAGGTGCAACTCTGTCAGGTTTGTTTTGGTTGTGTTGCCCCAAATAACGCACAAGTACATCCCAGCAACGCCAATGCCGACGGTATACAATGAGACTCACCTCCCCGTTTCATACGAAATAGGTGACCTTGTTTTACTCTGGACTCCTCACCCTCACCAGGGCTTAGCTACCAAGTTCCTCCACCGCTACGTCGGCCCTTACGTAATCGTGCACAAACTGTCCGACATTTCAAACCACGTGCAGCTACAGCAAGACACTGCTGACCGACGCTGAGCAACCTCCAATATAGTCCACGTCGCCCGCATGAAGCCCTACACCCCCAACCCTCCGCATAGACCACCGCCATCCTCGTCACTTAAAAAACAAAACAAAAATTAAATAAAAGAACCTGGCCCTTTTTGCGCAGTCGGGACGACCGCGCAATAAAAGAAAAAGGGGGGGGGGGTTGCAATGTTATTGTAATGTTACTGGAGAGGCGGAAGGAGGGAGCTTCACTTTACTTTTGACCAGTCGGTGACAGGTCAAAAGTAAAGTCGCCTCCTGTCCAGCGAATGCTGGAGAGGAGGCGACCTCCTCTCCGTCGTTTGCTCTGCTAAAGTGGCAAGAGGTGGGAGGAACTTATACTCTACTCTTAACCAGTGATCGACTTTAAGAACGGGAGGTTACCTAATGTACGATTTTTGTTTGTTTACTAGATCGGGGTCCAGCATGTGGCTGTTTATTTATCCTTCCCTCACTTTTTTCTTCTTTTTATGTCTATCTCTATTACTGAAGGAAGTACCGAATTCTATTAGCACTGGCTTAACAAGGTGTGAATGACAAAAAGAAACAAAATGTAACCATTTTGAACATGTGTATGAATTTTTTTTATTTCGTAATAAAATGTTAAAAAAGTAACGTGATTAGTAACTATATTTAAGTAATTTTCAATTACTTTTATGACGTACTAATTAATTACTGTAATCAGTTACATTTTTAATAGAGTAATTACAATAGTAATCGGTTACTTTTTTTTCAGTAACGCGTACAATACTGCTCGAATGTCGCGTGAGAAGCGCGAGCTTCAACTGGTTGCCTTCAAACGACGCACGTATGCACGGGTGACTCGTGGTCGTTATCTCGACGTACGTAGAGTCGAACGTTATCAAGCGCTACAGTGTGAATGACTGTAGTCTCTGGCGTAAATGTGACATAAAATAAAAATAACTATTGTGTGTATATATATATATATATATTTTTTTTTTTTTTTTTTGCTTTGACGATGGTTATTGACGAATTCTTTCTCCTGCGTGTATGATTAGAGTAGAGTACCTGCTGGGAAGTGATGTTTGAAAACTCGGATTCCCTCTCTTCTTGAGTGAAGACAAACCAATAAGCTTTGAAACTTTGCTTGCGGCCACGTCGCCAATTTCACCCATTTTCATGAAGTCGAACAATTGTGTATCTCAGCGTACTTTCAGTGGCGTACTGCATGGCATCTGAAAAGGCATTGGCACGAACATATAATATAGATGGAACCACAGAGTTTAGAGTGTCTTTATGCCAGCGCGTTTCGAAGGTCCTCACGTTGACAAGTCCACGCAACACTGTGCAAAGTAAGTGTGAGCCTCCACCGAGGTGATTTCAGAGCTATTTACTTTTTCGGTGCCTTTTTAAGGCTGGTTCACATAGCACCGATTCCTTACGCTACGTAAGCTTGCGTACAAGCCACCGGGATATCTGTGCTTGATATCAGGCGCGGCCAGGCGTGGCTACCAATTCGAGGAGGTATACCTGGCACGCGACATTCGAGACACGAATGTTTCGGTGACTTAGAAGTTAGACGTAACGTAAGAAAACGGCCAGTCTTTAGGGAGTTTTCATAGATGGTTTTCGCCGTTCCGCAACGCCCTCCGCAACCCGCTACGACACCCGGAACTCTACAGTCAAGGCCATCGGCGCGCTGGCGCAGTAGCGGCTTCTTCGTTGCGGAAGGCTTTTCAGAATGGGAAACGCGGTCTACGAAAACTCCCTTTTAAAAGTTGAACCGAGCTCAACTACTTACGTTACGTTACGACAAACCTTGTGTCCTTGGTTGCCACGGTAACTCACCGTCCTAGCTCGTCGTCACCGAAACATTCGTGTCTCGAATGTCACGTGCCAGGCTATCTCCTTGAATTGGTAGCCACGCTTAATACGAAGCACAGATTTCCCGGTGACTTGGACATAAGCTGTCGTAACGTCACGTAACGTAGCGTAACGTAAGAAAACAGGTCTGTGTGAACCAGCCTTTAAAGTCAGATAATGATATTCCCTGGAACGGTTTTGATCGCGCGATTCACGTGCGAGTGAACAAATTATACATATTTAGACGGAACAAATATAGTAACCACGAACGAATGGCTCGTTCACATTTGCGGATTCGCAGGCGAATCCGCGGCGAAATTGTTGCCAGGAGGAGGAATCCCCTCGCCGGCGACGGAATATTCGATCGCGGGAGCAATAGGTCCGGGACCGATTTTTCTCGCACAGAAAACGTTTCCACGCCGTCGAAAAAAGTCGGAACGCACGCAGGAAATGGCGCTTGCTGGCGTCACAATCTGGCCGAGTCGTTCGAGTTGTTGGGGGTTGCCGCCGGAGTTGTCGGAATTTTCAAGATGTGCAAATGGCGCCGTCTCGCTAATATCGTTGTTTCGGCGGAAATTCTGATCGAGACTAAATTATTCGACCCTATTTGACAAGAGGCATCTGAGCAACAAAGACAGTGCCCACGAAGGAATTCTGTGGAATGAAATATGCGTGAGTGCATGGTATACGTACGCGCGTTCTCTCCGTTTTCTAGTTATTTTATTATTGCTTTCTCGTATCGCCGAGAAAATGTTGGGCATTTTCCGGGCTCTGCTGGTTAGTGTTAACTGCAAAAAAAAATAATAATCTGCAAAAACTTTTTTTGGTTGGCACAGCTTGGGCCGAGGGCAGTCTGTTCTGATATCCGCGAGAGACCGGAGCCACGCGAACGCTATGGGTGGTAACAAGTGTGAACGAATCCATTTTTTCCCGACCAGTAAATTCGGTTGGCGACAAGAGAGTTTTTCGGAAGTGTGAACGCGGCCGAATGGTTGATGCTAAGAAGTAGAACACGAGCCAGAAACTACCTGAATACGAACAGGTTACAAACCAGTGCCACGTCAGCAAAATCCAGATCATTTTTTTCAATACGAGCATGCGTCATCACCCGGATTGGCTCGGTAAGAATCAATCCGTCGGTGAATAGTCAGGTTCACGTCCGTGGCCAGTTATTGCGGTGACGCAAATCGTCGCAAAAAGCGAATTGTTGTGTGTATTTTTATACAGCCGGAAGTTTGTCTGCCTCAGTGGGCGTCTGGTGTCTCAGCTGTAGACGAGCAATATAGCCAGTGCGGTAAAACCACTAACCTGGGGTCTTTAACGTGCATTACGCAGTAGTGATACACGACCGCACGCCGGTACGATGCTCATCCAGATCGAAACGGGCAGAGGCCGGGATTGAGCCCAGGATCCTGGGTTGTGCAGCGCGAGCTTTCGCTCCACGTGCTCCGAGCTGGTCTGCGCTAGACCACTCGGCCACCGATCCCCCCTACTCAAATCGTCGAGTTCTAACAAAAGAAGTAGGAAGAGGCTCACCAAAATAAGAAAGTGGAAGAACAGGAAACGAAGTTCGAAATAACCACGTTACTTGACAGTTGCCGAGTCCGGAACACATATGTGTGACCGCAGCTCGGTGATTGTTCAAGTTGCGGTGTTTTAGAAACGGTCCAATAAACCGGCGTCCCCTAAGAATGTGAGAAGACCTGTTAATTTTCCAGAGGCCTCAGTGACCAAGTCTGGGAGAAAAAGGAATGTCTTAAATTGTAGCGTGAGCGACTCCCACGAGCTGCATCCTTTGAAAGAAGGTTATCTTCTTCCCCGTGGGAAAAAAAGCTAAGAATAGAGAAAAGTATCGGCCAAGAAGCCCTTTCTGAAATGGTTTGCGTCAGGTTTTCAAGGCTAGTAGTCTCCGTAGCGCCTACGCTGTCAAAACTGCTTTCACGAGAGCGTGGCTTTGCTTTAGGTCTAAAGCCTCAGTGACTGAAGTCTGCTCTTTCGTGATATAAACCAGTGGCAGCGCAGATATCAATTTAGATCACATAATGCCCCCACACAGTTGCATGGTTATTGCTTGAGGTGTTTTCCATGTGTTGCTCAAAATCCTTTGGTTAATGCTGAGGCGACGTCGACATTTGTTGGAGTTAATTTGACTGCAGGGCGCCAGGAGATCCAATGATGATCTACACTGGCTCCCAAGGTATGAATACGTTGGAACATGTGCTACTTATGTTTTATTCATTTTGTAGATTATTAATTGAAGCTCTGGTAGCTGCATGGTTCTAAGGACAGCTGTTTTAGATGTGGGCTTTGAACTTTGAGGTTTTGTCTACGACTGGCGAGGTGAGGTGGGTGAGCTTTGGGATTTGGTCTACGACTGTGGTTAACAAGTCCTGGAAGACTTGCTGCATCCTGCTATAGTGTACCTTAGTCGCGGCAATAGCACCAGACGGCCACATTGCGACCGTATACTGCAGTCTTGATCCCTGGTCATGGGTGTTGTTAATACGTAGTCGGGACTCTGACAGGACCGCCATTGCAGAGTTAAACAGGATAGGGCTTATTAGCTACCCTACTGAACACCTTTGGTGATTGCGCGCTTCAAAGTACGAGTTCCGTCAATGCGTACACACATTGTGCTATCTTTCATAAAAGCGTGTAGCAATGCAAACCCTCTACCTTGTTCGCCAAGCTTGATTAGCTTGCGAATGATGGTAACGATGGGAATTGCGTAAAACGTACTTCTAGTGAAAGTGTTTTCTTGTTGCATACAGTTGTTTTATATCTGATACAAAGCCATCAAACGTATTTCTCCTACGGTATTGTTTCCGGAATGGAGACAGCTGATTAGGCAGCTCACAATATGTCTCAAGCTGCCCGTCAAAACGTTGAAGGACCACTAGTTTCATCGCCTTGCCAGACAGCGTGTGAGAGACATGGGTCTACGCTGGTGTCACCGATGGGCTGTTCTGACATGAATTGGCACAAACACGTATTGCAGCCAGGTAGGAGATAGAGCGCACGACGCCAAATGTCGTTAAGTTAATATTGGAGATCAGGAAAGGTTTTGGTAAAAAAATCGTGGAGAGCTTGAGAAGTGATGCCATTCGAAACTGGTGCACAGCGTTTACGAGCAGAACACCGAAGGGAATAGTATAGTTCACCCATTGTAAAGTCTGAGCCGGGTGTTGAAGGTGCATACACATTCAAGAAATTTCGGGGCTTGCGCCACGGTGATGTTCTGGGCGATAAGAAGTCAAAACGCGGATGAAGGGTACTGTTTGGTTATTTTCTTCTCGTGATGTTTTAAGAGCGCGACGCTGTGCCTTTCCGCACAATGCACGCAGCCGAAGGTATTGTTAGATTAAGGCCTGGCCGATTAATAAGATTGTGAAGTTTCAGGTAGCTTTAAAGAGCGCTTGAGATGTGGCAGCCATGTGGACTATCGTTCCCAGATATCATATTATCAAAGTTCACCCGATAGCAGCTTTGAGAATAAAAAAAAACAACTTTAAATCGTGATTTAAATTATACGAGTTTCATTATCATGATATAAATCAAACCATACCCGTAAAAATAATCTCGAAAATATTTTTATTTACCATTTCTCTACCATTTGATTCTTTTATTTTTAAATCAAAGAATCATCAAGCAAGAATATATATATATAAGGCTGAACACGAGTAAAAGAAGTGCTCTTCTCAGCCAATCGCAGCATTGAGCTTGATTTCTACCTTGCACGTTTTTCCCCGTCAGCTACGTAACATCCTATTGCAACAGAATCAAAACGCAAAAATAACCGAAAAGAGCAAAATGAATTTCATGGCAATCAAATCAGAACGCGCAAACAAGAAATAAAATAAAAATGTTTACTAGAAAAATCAGGCTATTTTTGTTCTAGTATGGCTTGGATTACATCAATAAGAATTTTTAAATTAAACTGTACTTTACATTTACAGTACTTTGTTCCACATCGTTAGCAGTCATCGGACAAATTCATCAATCAATCTGCCATGTTGAGAAATACATCTAGTGGTAAAGAGTGATTTTTATAGCTTCAGTGATCTAAATCCAATTAATCTGATTTAAATAAAATAAATATTATTTATTTTCATTTACAAAAACAATATATTTTCCACTCTGTCCGGCAGGCCTATTCCAGTTGTTAACAAGCAAGTATTGAGAGTGGCGGGGCTCCTTGTGTAAGGGAAGTAGGGATTATAAAAAAGATGATCGTTATCCCAGCTGTGGAATTCGGTAGACCCGAACACACGTATAAATGCGATTTCGATACTCAAGTCAAGCTTAGTGTGCTCAAAACAAGGCCCCACAAAAGCCGCTATGCCATGGTTAAGACAATGGAGGCTGGTGGCTTTTGTGAGCTTCTCGAGCGATCAACTATTGGCATCCAGACCATCGTAATTAGGGTTGATGCACCTGGGGGTGGGGAGGGGGGGGGGGGGGGGGGGGGCTGTCCAGCAGCGCTGCCCCCGGACTTTACTTCCGAGTGCGTCAAAATGCCCAGGAATACTTGCTCTCGTTGCGAAATCTCATAACTTATGTACGAAGGAGAATAAGAAACGTGTGTGTTTTCGCTTCATCGTGTCTCAAGTATCAACCTAAAAATACAAGCAAAATGTTAAGACGGTAAGAGCTCCGTTCAGCTGTTAAAATAATAAAAGCTCAATTAACAGACACTTTTAAAGTACCATGCACGCGTTCGTGGAGTTTCGACCCATTAGCACAAGAAACCCAAACTTTTGACAAGAAAAAAAATTTATTCAGCAATCAATTAATAACGCTAATGCGTAAAAAAAAGGCTCGCTAACATGTTAGCGAGCCTTTTTTGTGTTATATGATACGCGTCAAATATACCTTGCAAGGTATATTTGACGCGCCTGCAGGCACCCTTTGTTGTTGTTGTTTTTTTCCACTAATTTGAGGCTCTCGGTAAACACCTATAGGGACTTACTTGAATCGCAGAAGAACGACTGATTCAGCTCATCCGCCCTGGTGTTCACATGCTGGCCCATGTGCTGATGGTGGAACAGAGCCGCGTTGTCGTCCGGCCGACAGTCGCCCCCCTGGCCGTAGGCGCCCTCTGGCGCCAGGTTTGCCGTAGCGATGTCGAAGCAGCTGGCGTGGTACGGCAGGCAGAAGTGTGACACGTTGTCAGCGTGGTTTGGCGCTACGCCTAGCGACACCGAGCAGCCGTCTTGAAAGAACGAGAAGCCGTCGGCCTCGATGGTCAGGGACGGATCCAGGTTCAGCAAGTTGTCTTGAGACAGGGCGGACTCCTCGAAGAAGGCCTTCTCCAGACTCTGCGCCTGGTGAAGCAGCGCTTGGGAGTCGAGCTCCTCCACCACTTGGTCGGTGAGGTTGAGGATGTCCTTGACGGAGAAGGGCGTCGCGGAACTGGCCAGCATCTTTCAACTTGCCACTTGTCTCCAGCGGCGCGTCCGCGGCGGCCACTTGGACCGAGCCGCCTCTTGCACCGCGGGAGCGGCCTCTCGAATAGACCAAGTGGATGAGCGCGGCCACTCGTGCCAGTCACTTGGCATCTGCGTGCATGACGGTGGCTTCCGCAGAGCGAGGTTGCCTGCAGCAGCGTGCAAGTGGAGAAGGACGCCCGTCGCGGGGTTCGAGCGGTCCCACGCCGACGCCTGGCGCTCTGTTTACGCGCCTCGGGTGAAAGGGAGTGCTCCACGGGCCGCCCGGACGAATCGCAGCCCCTGCTGGGCCGTTCCTGCTGCCGCCCAACCTATCCGGCCTCGCGCCCCGAGCGCGTAATCCAAGTGCCTCCGACGTGCTAGCTCTGGCTGCGGTCGCCCATCTCCAACCCACTGCACACTCCTCACCCCTCCGCCCGAAGCTGATCGGCAAGGCACGAACTAATTACACCTTACCGATGACTTCCCACAATCCGCACATTTGTGGATCGCATTTTAAATTTAATTTGTGTCTCTCATGTCAGGCACTCCATTACTGGTGCATTACGTCAAGGATGTACCTTAATCTTCTTAAGCTGTAAGGGAAGACGCCATTTCTCACAATAAACTTACCTGATGCTGCCCCGTAAACTGGTTTACTGGTTTAGGCTCAGATGACGACTTCACGCATAATGACGAGAACATCCAGCGTCCCCAACTTTCTTGGACATCAACGCATCGGCGCATCCACTAAAATGAGAATTTAAACTGAACAACAATATACGTCGCAATGTCCCCCGGGAATGTTTTAGATGAGAGTCATAAAATATTCATAAGCAGTAATTAAACATGTGGACACGGATAGTTTTTTTTTATTCCACGGTCTACACATTTTGTTTTGCATTGATTCCTATGGACCGACAATCTCTGCTTTTCCCAGGCCTATAATTGCCTGAGCAGGCATGTAGCCAGGGGGGGGGGGGCGGCATGGGGCCAGCCCTCCCCCCCCCCCCGAAATCTTCCATTTTGCTGGGGCCTCCTCTCCCCCTTCCCCTCATATAGCATTTTGTCATGGGCGCCCCCCCCCCAAAAAAAAAAAAAAAAAAAAAATCCTGGCTACGTGCCTGTGCCTCGGTATCATATAACACAAATCAAATTGAATTTTAATATTTCAATTGAAAACTTTTTTAGTCCACGGAATGCCCTAAAACGTTGCCCATGATTTCATCCTGACATGTCGCAAGGATAGAATGCCAAAATATGTGGCACGCAGCGCGTAAGTACACTTTGAACTCTAGAAGCGCTCATCCAACAAATTATCTAATAACATGTCTATAGCTTCTAAGCTGGAGGGCCTTCAAATTCCCTGCTGTCCCCCATAAAAAAAGTCAACCCAGTGTTGAAAGTAGTTTTATATTTTTTCACGACTCGTCACACCGGACTCCCACCCACGTCGATCGGCGAATGAGATAGTGCACTTCAGCTCGCACTATACTTGGAGCGAAAGCTTGTGCTTCAGAACCCAGAGATCCTGTGTTTGACAAAAACGGTGTACGTTTGATCTGGATGGACATTGCACCGGAGTGAGTTGGTCTAATTACTAGCGCCTGATGGACGATAAAGAACATAGGTTGGCGTTCGTACTGCACTAGCGAAATGTTTCACCTACATTGTGACCGCTGTCGTCACATTACAAAGGCAGACCTACTTCACTCGGTTTAAATACTCTAATTTGCTTTTTAATATTTTGCGATGGTCGAACACCGTCACGTCAGTGACTGTACTCCACTTTCCAGGTATCTTGTCATAATATAGCATAGCACACATATATACAGGGTTCTTAATTTTATTTCAAACATATTTATTAAAACAAAAATCGTGAAAGGTGCATTTGTGAGGTAAGTGAACGGGGGACATAATATGGTAGTCTAATCATTACATTAAATCGGATAATTAGCTACATTTGTTAACTTTTCACTTTGTGAAAATATTGCTGAGCTTCATCGAAAACCACAAAATTGGATATTTTAGAAAGACATAAAGCACGTCGGAAAGAGCGGCATGGCGCTAAAGTTACTACAACACGAGCAAGGCTGGCGGTACAAAAACGCAGACGATAATCTTATGCCCGTCTTCGCACTGCTAGCCTTGCGCTCGTTGTACGAGGGGTATCTTTAGCGCACCCCCGGGCTTCCCACGAGCCTTACGTCTTTCTAGAATTTACTAATTTAGTGGCATTCGATGACGCTCAGCAAGATTTAATTGGAGCCATGATCATTTTAACAAACTAAAAAGTTAACATATTTCAGTTAATTACGCCAATTATCGTGACGATAATATTAGGCCCGCCTGATCGTTTAACTCACCTGCACAGAGCGCAATAGTGTACCTTTCACGGTTTTTCTTTTAATCGATGTGTTCGAATTAAAATCAAACACCCCGTGTATACTTTTGCTATATATGTAGATACGTGGAAAGGGAGAGAGAAAGAGATAATAAATTGGTTTACAGCTACTCAAATCTAGATTAATTTTCTAGATATCCGGGTTCTAATCGAAGGCACGACATTAATTACACAACTTTATCGAGAACCGAAGGATTGTCCCAAATCTTTTACACCCGCATCCCTGTAAATCTAGTATATCGCATAGCGATGGCTCCATTGACAGTGATTTCAACACCAACACTGAGCACTTACGCGAAGTTTTGAGTAAACAAGAATACACAAAAAAAAAAAAGTATAGACTCGATAAAGCACGTGCTCTGAATCGTGTCAGTTTATTCAGTGAACGAGATCCCCAGACAGAAACAGGACGTCAGGCGAATCTCGTCCGGACCTACGTAATAATCAAGCTCCAAATGGGGCCCCTCTGTGGTCCTCAGTGCCCAGCTGAGCCATTGTCATGAAGTGAACTATGTCAACCTGTCCGTGGTCTTCAACCACAGTTTTAATGAAGCGAATAAAAAAAAAAGCATATTACGTTCGTCATTTCTTTGAAGTTTTGAACGCGGGCAAACACGTAATTGAAAAACTCCCAAAATGTAAGCCCAAATCGATTTGCTTCTTTCTAATTTTGTCCGTCACCCAACGCTCTCTTCGCTACATGAGAGCATATAAACGAGTGTAACTACAGATTTGTAAAAGATATATAGCCGTCATCGATTGGCCTTAGTCTTTTTGTGGCTGTAGTACCGCATCCATCCTATACAAAACGTTGCTGTTTATTGTTTAGCACAGTGGTTCTCAACCATTGATGTTTCGTGGACCCCTTGTGAATCGGGGGAGGTGATGGAGTACCCCGTTTGTGGACAGGGGAAGGGAAAGGTGCACGTTAATTATGATAGTGATTGAATAAATGAATATAACTAAGGACTAGTGTGAAGCAGCCTTCTCACACTGACATATACACGAGAAAACTCACCCGAAAATTGAATCGTTTCTTCTCAATCTGACAAAAGACAACTTTTATTGCCGGGCTTGACTGATGAGGCTGGGCTTCGCGGACCCTTCGAATGCCGTCGCGGACCGCAAAGGGTCCGCGGAGCCCCATTTGAGAACTACTGGTTTAGCAGACACAATCCTTTCCAGGCTAAGTAAGTTACGGAAATGCAAGCATATCAGGTCAACACTCTGCATAGAATTGTAGTAATGCTGAAATCTGCAGCGAGTTGGTCTCTGCGTAGAGTCGGTGACAGGTTTACAGTTCAGGGCGAGGGAAAGGAACGCTGGGGAGAAGGAAGTATTCGGAATGCTAGAGAGGGGGGGGGGGTGTTTCCTCCTCTCCTCTCCAGCAATCCATCTGCTTCCTCCTCCCCAGCCTTCCTTTCCCTCATCCTGAACTCTTAACCTGTCACCGACTATAATTTCGTTAACGGCCAAACCGAAATCTACTGCTACTACACACTCTAAAAAAATCCCGTGCGTCTACTTTCCCGCACAACACTCGGAGAGCCAATATCAGCGCAACTTACGGGGGCAGCTCAGCGAATGACGGTGCTGAAACATATGCTTAGACCAAAAAACGCAGTCAGAGTTGTGACATTAAGCAGTGCAAGCGTGACGTTTTGCATTCCTTAAGGTCACAACTCAGACTGCGGTTCTTGGTCTAAACATATGTTTCGGCATTGTCATTCGCTGAGCTGCCTCCATAAGTTGCACTGATTGGCTCCCCCAATGCAAGAAAGTAGATGCACTGTCTTTTTTTTAGAGTGCATTGTGAGTGCGACCATAAATGAAACGACAAAAAAAAAAAAGACTGTTTGCAAATCTCGTTTTCGTTCTTTCTGCCGTTCATGTTGCATTCCTTCATCCCCGTAACTTAACCAGCACGCATTAATTTGTCAAGTCTACGTTTGCAAGTTTCTAAGTCGATTAATACCCCTGTCAGACGGGAAAGTAAATGTCATTTTGATCGAATGTCATTCACCGCTCGGCGAATCAGCTCGTGATCCTGGTTCTTCACGTGATCCTGGTTCTTCATCGCGCACGCTCATTGGCCGAGCTGTAATGTCATTTTGCTTAAATGTCATTTAACGTGCCCGTCTGACAGGGGTATAACTTCATGCTGCAGCCAGGATCCATCAGGTGCGTAAATGCAGTCGTTTTTGTTTATCAAAGTTGGAGCAGCATTCGACAAGTACTAAATCCGTAACTTAAACTGTTGCACCTTCAACGTCTTGAAACGAGAACGTGAAAAAAAAAAAAAAAAGTTACGGTGCAAACTCTAATCAAGTGGAGACAAGAAGCTTTCAAACAAAATAAAGTAACAGAATAAGCGTGTTGGTAAAACTGATCGATACTCCAGAAAACAAAAAAAAAAAACACTATAAGGCAACAATATAGCAATCGAGATGAGCGTTTTGATTTGCCTTTTTGTTGGAAATGTACAGTGCCCCACAAACTTAACGCCGCCACTGGGTTCCCGAACATTGAGCTCGTGTCGGCTACTTACTCTAGAAACGGCAAATGCCGTGGCGGCGTTAAGTTTGAGGCGCACTGTACATGTGTGTGCCGCAGTATCTGGCTGTAGATATTAGACGTCCAGATATAGTTGCCATAAACAAATGCAAAGTCATCTTGTCCCCCGAATAGCTTCAGAGCATAGAAAGTTGTGCGTCTTGCGCCAGGGCCAATGGTCCTCAAGAGGGTGGGTCTTGCAACGACACTTTGCTTGCTCTTCTGCTTATCGCCACAGCCCTCCCAAGTGTGCTATCTGTCGTGCGGGGTGGTCGCCGTCTTCTGCATCTCCAGTTCCCCACCACTAGGGGGACTGCGTCAGCTTGTGTTTACTAGTTACTCCTGAAACGACACACGCCTCTCTTCGCTCTTTGTTCCTCAGAGCATTCAAGACTCCCCCAAGTGCCCACGAATGCTTGTGAAGCAAAGAGCCCAGCTGGCAGGGCCACGTCCCACTGGCGCCGTTGAACGCTTTGGTCATCTCCTGAACCGTGCAGACAGATGCCAAGCAGGTACCAAGAACTCACCGATCATGGCCTAATAAGCTTCACTGCCGGAAACAACAAAAGTGGAACAGACGGCCATTGCTGAGAAGGCGTCGGGTCTCTGACCCAGAGGGCGAACTGAACAAGCGAGAGGAGAGGGATGGCGAGGCACCAAACTTTCGTTCATGCATTGTACTGCAGGCCAAATAAACTGCATAAGCATGAGCGAGAAAAGAATTAAAACAAAGTGATCCAAACATAAAAAGGAAAACAGAGACGTTAACTTAGTTTATTTTTGTGCGGGACAAAATGTACGAGGAACTAAAAGATACGATAAAAGTAGGAGATGGAACACGTATCACGTCGAAGCATGCACGCGCACACACAGCACCGAACAAACAAACTACATTGATCTTCTGGAGATGCGTTAAAACATAGTTCTTAGACTGTTTAGGTACAGTCCTAAAAGTAGCTTGACCTTTCTGGATATTCAGAGATCAAACAATGATTCGTTCGAGTATCCTTCTTTCACATCGGAAACGCGATCTCAAATACAGATGCATCTGGCCTTCGCGCTCTGCCTGTTCGTGGATCGGAGAGCGGGGGAGGACGATGCTTCGGTAGGACGTGTCGTGAATCAGCACGATGCGCGTGTGTACTTAGGAACAAACTGTGTATATTAAATCAGGACAATCGGTGGACTTTTTTTTCTCGCGGTATTCGGATGTATCAAAGGACTGTAGCTAGAGTGTACAAAAAATGGTGAAGTGTTGTGATAGATGTAGTACGCCCAGTTGTGGCATTTCTGCAACGCCGAGTTTTTGAGCGTCAAATTTCCCAATAAGAACACCTACACACGCAAAACAAAAAACGTTCTTGAAAGGTTCTTCGACGCCCCAAGAACCCTTTCAGCTCGTGAAGACCGGTTTCGCCTCAAGCACTATCGCCTTCTTGCGCACTAACGGCATCTGGGCGATCAAGAGCTCTTTCTCATAAAAAAAAAGGAGCTTAAAAGAACCCCTTATAGGTTTTTTCACGAAGAGTTAACCCTTTTACGAGGTGCTTAAAAGAACTTTTTTAGGGTGGAAAATATGGACAAGCCGATCAGAACCCCTAAAAGTTCTCCTACGACCAGATTTTGTTTTTTATTGTGTACTTATAAACATGTTTTCGAGCGATAACAGGAGGTTTGGGAATAGGGGGCCCCAACTCTTTCTCCAAGCAGCTTGGAGCGTCGTACTGCGCATGCGCAGGCGTTCTGCGCTATCTTTGTGCGACGCCCCAATCTGCTCGAGGGACCCTAAGCGTTGGGGCTTTTTATCCTATACTGGCGCATGCTCGTAGAGCGCGAATAATGCAGAATAAAGTCATCTCGTGCGTCGCTCCGCGCTAATTCCTGCTAATTTCTGCGCATAGTGCGTCGTTGTTGTTTTGCACTATGCGCCTCCACTCTAAGTGTTAGAGTAAGAGTGATCTCAACTCCGACTCCATCTTTCAAAATGTATCCCTTCTAAAGATTAAAAGTGGGAAGTAAATCAGAGAGGTGCAGGGTGCGCACTCCTTCATAAACATCTATAGTGCGTATCATAGTGTAAAATGGTTAATTATAAAATAAAGCGTAAATCAACATAATATCAAGATTGGTTAAAACAAATGGTGTGAGCTTCTATATTATTCTGTCTCAAGCTGTGGATACATCGAAGCAACCGTAGAGCATCCAAGCGGGATATGGTGATTGCAATTGGGTAGATAAGGAAGAAGCAGACATTCGTAAACGCAACCAAATTAAAAATCTATAAAAGAAAGTTAAAAATAGTTAAAAAAAACGGGTTGCAGCGTCCTCTCATGCAAACAGGTTGAATACCTAGTTCTTTCATTCATTAAAAGTTCGCCCCCCCTTCCCCCCTCCTATTTTGATTTCTATAGCGAGTGACTGCAGAAAAAATGAAATGAATATGGCTTAAGGGAAAAAGGCAGCGAATCACCTATCACAGTGAAAGTTAATTAGACGATAGGGTTTAGACAGCGTGAGTTCAGTTTGCCGGTGTAGGGGTTTAGTGTTACACGCGGTCAATGAGAACTGTCTACAGTGCACAGCGACCGCTAGCCTCGGAGTCTTTCACGTGCATCCTGCAGTAGTGATACGCGAAGGCAGACCTGTACAATAGTCATCCAGGTCGCCACGAGCAGGGATGAAAATAAACCTTTCGCTGAATAGACCGATCCTCAGCAGCCAGTTCTTTCTGCACGTGCGACAACCTCGCTGGAGCTCTGCGCATGTGGAGCATGAGGCGGCACGAGCCGTCTTGTGCACTGCTGCCTGACTCCTGCGAACTAAAGTTATGGCGGCGTCAAGCATGCGCCGAACGCTTGGTGAGATTGGTCTATTACGCAAGCATTAAGGAACATGTTGCGAGCGCATAGTTACACGCGCTGCATGCGCTGGTATCTGCAGCAGTAATTTTTCGCAAGAAACAAAAACCTAAACGAAATTGCACTTTGCACGTGTCTTCGCGAACTTCTTATTTTGATTATTTACTTCAAATATTTCTTCCGATGAGGCAAACGGGTGCGGCGTGTGTACCTGCGTTCCGAGCATACCCTTAGTGCTTGGGTAATTTGCCAAAAAAGTTCGTTGAACCCAGGATGGGCAGCGCGATCTTTCGCTCCACGTATTTCGAGAAGCGGTGCGTTAGCACGCTGTCAAGCACGGGTAAACATTATACTTCGTCTCACCTTAGTACGAATTATTGTTAGCCGCGCATGCAAAAAGCGCGAGCTAGTTGCTTTGCATGAAGCCTCGGCGGCCGCACAAGCGCTCGTGCAGCGAGTGCTCCAGTCGGGGTAGTGAAGACTAGCCGCTTGCGCTTGTACAGCCTTCATAGTTAGTCTATGCTAAGGTGAAGCGAAGTGGGTAGCAATGTTGCCATGTTCTGGCAGACTAACCGCCTGCCGTATAAACAACTAAGTAGTATAGTAGTTAGTTGTTTATACAGCGGGAGGTTAGCTTGCTAGAACGTGGCGACATTGTTACCCACTATAGAAGATAAATTTAGCCAGTGCGGTACAACCACTAGCCTGGGGTCTTTAACGTATATCACGTAGTAGCGATACACGACCGCACGCCGGTACGATGCTCATCCAGATCGAAACGGGCAGGGGTGGGGATTGAACCCAGGACCCCTGGGTTCTGCAGCGCGAGCTTTCGCTCCACGCTCCGTGCTGGGGCTCTAAGCTGGACACTCGGCGAAAACGTCGGCGAGATGCTCGCCAAACGTCCAGCTTAGGGCTTCTGGTGTGCGCTAGCCCACACGGCCATCGAATTCACTCCCAAGCACGGGTCAGTGCTAAGAGATAGAGCTGGGAGACGTAGTCCAGGACCGATATTTACGGCGTGTAACAATGTCGTGATACCCCAGAAGGCAAACTAATCTCACCCCAAATCCTACAACAACAACAAAAATATATATTTCGCAGCCAAGCTTCCGACAATGCTCCAGAAAACGGATCATCCGTACAGCGGCTCGTAGCCAGCTGAAACTAATCACATATTTGAAAACCTATATCGCATGTCTTCTTGGTTAGAGCTTCAATCTCTAAAACGGAGGAACTGTTATGTATTTTCAATAGCGTAACCTGCCAGTCTGCTGATAGTCAAGCCATCGTGCAGTCCTGCAAACGATAGATTTTGTTTACGAACACGCGAGCGCGGCACTTTTAAAAGACGGCGCTTTGCTCGGCCGCTTTTTTTCTTTTCTTTTTTATTTTATAGGTTTGAATTAGCAACGAGAATACTCGGGATAGATTTATAAATCTCTGATTAATTTCAGCTTGCTCTTCACTGTTTAAATTGACCCGGTTTATAGCACGCACCCAGTGGATGAAAGAAGTTCGAGTTCCTTTGTGAGGCCCAGATCCCATCTGGTTCAAAATATACATCCACAAATATAAGAAAAACGAAGATGAAACCCGGTGCAGCTATAGAGCGTACACGGTTTGTTTTCAACGTCTAGAATAACATCTCGAAGGCTCCGCACGGCCCCACCAAGTCGTCCAACTCTGCGGACGTGCTCGCGTTCCTCTCGTCTCGGCGTCTGACCTCGAACGCAAGAGAATGTGACTCGGCTCACGCCAGGGGAGGGGGGGAGCAGAGCAGAACGTGATGTTTATCTGAAACATTTCCGCTGAGTGACCCCGAGCTGTAACCCGGCCAGCCATCTACCTTGGCAAGCTGTTTATGACTGGAGCCTTTGAATTGGAGAAACAAACCCTCCCCTCGCCTCCTGAATCACTCTGCTCGGGCAAGCGAGATCCAGCATATGGCTCCAAGGGCGTCTACTGCGCTCCTGCCGAGCGCTCCAAGGAAGCACAAATTAATGTTGTTGAGTCAGAGCGGACCAGATGAGAGCCGCCATCACTGACCTTCTCCCGTCTGAGATAGTTTTACCGAAATGTCAAGCCACTGAAACGGGCGATGACGAGCTTACGTGATTCCTAGTGGCTTGTCTTTTTTCCATCTCGCACAAGAACGAAGACGAAGGAAAAGAACACGTAGGGCACGCCTAAGCGCTGATTCGCAACTAAACACCTTAATTAAGAAATCGTTGAACTAAACCGAGAAAAGTCGAACAAGGAGCGAGCTACAAGGGAGAGGTAAAAAAGGCTTTTGTGAAAGGAAAAACAACGAAATCGCATATATATGTTGGAATACGCTGACCTCCAGGCACGTAGACGGGGGGGGGGGGGGGGGGCGGTGGGGGGGGGGGCATGGGGCCCGGCCCCCCCTCCCCCCTCTCCCCGAAATCTTCCTTTTTGCAGGGGCCTCCTCACCCCCCTCTCCCTCATGCAGCATTTTGTCATGGGCGGGCCACCCCCCACCCCCTCGAAACAAAATCCTGGCTACATGCCTGCTGATCTCTATGACAATTTGCTGTCTCGCGCATCCCCGCTTGGTCGCTGCAGCGCACGTGCGGCCAACGGAAGTTCCGAATCGGCCATCTTGGGTCTGTGTAAATCTGCCGGGTGAAGCGTTGCAGAGGGTGGGTGGCTGCCAGCTGAAAGACACGTTTCCTGCTTGTTCGCCGGCATTCGCCGAACAAGATTTTTTTAAAACCCTGTGTAAACGGTCGTAGCTGCTTTTGAGAACCCGTGGAAATGTTTACCAAATCGCAGCACTGAAAAACAAAAAGGCAGAACTTGTCGAACGCGCGTCTCGCGGTCAGGCGGCGTAATAAAAGGACGGGCCTTGGCACGACGAAGCGCAGCGTCTTTGAGCCCACGCTCGGATACCGATCAAGAATCGACGCCGTGTCAATCCTTCGGGAAAAATTCACGAGTGCAACGTGCGTCAGTGTGTATGCGCCTCTGCAGGAGCAGCGTTTTACTTTACTTCGACGACTGTATTTCTAACTTGCGGCACTCACGTGCCAGAAACAAGTTTGCACAAGTATTGCAAGAAGCGAAAGTGTGCAGGCGAGCTGGTTAGAAAGCATAATAACTTAATATAAACACTGAGACACGGCGGAAATAAAACAATGGACAAGACAATACAAAAGTCGCGTTCGAAAACCTACGTCCCTTTCTGTGCTGCTTCACTGCGTTGCTCTGTGTTGCCACGTGACGTCAGTAATTCGGATCCATTCGAGTAGATTTCTAACGCAGCCATGGTTATTAGTGCATAATAGCAACCATTAATTTTTTTTTTTATTTACTGATAGCAACCGCTGACCAGTGATAGTAACACGCCAGAAGAGATGAACGATCCAGAACTCAGCGACCGATGTGAATGCAGCAGAGATATGTACGCGCGACACAGATTCAAAAGTTTTCCGAAGGGTTAACACATCCACACGGCGTGGATTCTTGATCGGTATTCAAGCTTGCAAAGGCGCATTGACGTAGCACTTCGGAGCGCCAAACCATGTTCTTTGATCACGCCACCTGACCGCGAGACGCGTTCGACAAGGGGTTTACTACGGTTTAGAGAATGCCATTTCATCGAAGCACGTTTTAGAGAATAGGCACGTTTTATCGAAGCACGGTTTAGAGAAAGCAGAGCCTCAGTTTAGAGAAACGCCGTTTATCGAAAAGGAGACGCTTTTTTAAAAAAGGCTTTCCTACTTGCCCCCCGCATGCGCTCCCGCCGCTTCGCGGCCGCAGTCTGCGGCGGCTCATTACAAAAATGTTAACTCACCTGATTTACCCGTACACGCCGCTTCGCGGCGTCCAAATTCGCTAAAAGGAGGCTCATCGCCATTTTCTCTAAACTGGGTTCTCTATAAAGGCATTCGATAAACCGGGGTCGGTAAAACAGCGTGCGCTAAAACGAGCTTCTCTAAACCGCATGCCTCCGTTCGACAAGTTGTACCTTTTCCTGCGGTGCTGCGCTTTCGTAAAACTTTCCACGGATTCTTGAAGGCAGCTACGACCGTTTGCACTGGGTTTTCAAAGACCTCTTCGTCGAATGACGGCGAGCGAGCAGAAAATATATCTTTTAGCATGCAACTGCTTACACTCTAATAAATGCCTGCGCGTCTACTTACCCGCGAAACACTACAAGAGTCGATCATTGCGATCTACGAAATCAGCTCAGCGAATGATGAGGCGGAACATCCGTTTAGACCTCAAAATTAAGTCTGCGCTGTGGCATTACGCAATGCAAGCATGACGCTTTGCATTGCGTAATAATGCCACAGCGCAGACATCATTTACACAGGCCCAAGATGGCTGATTCGGTACTTCCGGTGGCCGCATTCGCGGAGCGGGGGAGCGCGATACAGCAATTTGACATAGAGATCAGTGTTTGATTCGTATTGTCCTCGTAAATGTGACGTCACCGCTCCAAACAAACCGCTGCTAAGGGCGTTGTAATGGACAAATACATGGGACTGGATTTTGCTCCGAAAAAACGACCAGTCGAAAATTGGACGTGGAATTCAAATGTCCAAAAAAATAATTAAAGAATCCCTAGATTTACCACCTACTTCGACGGATGTTTGCCGAGGATCGGCTGTTTCTGAAATATTGCGACGAAAACTTCCGGTCCTCGGGACGCCTCGAAATGCCTGTTGCAGACGACGAACGCATTACGAATGCACGCGGAATGACCGAAGTATGCTCCGTGCAACAGTTTGAATCGTTTGCACAATGATACTATTTTGATTTTGTATCTATTTGGAACATGGCACGCCTAAGAAAACTAATCACGTTTATAACGAATTTCATTTAGTGCGATGCGGGACACTGTCTGACGAAAATCATCACACGCTCGAAGATCTGCAAAAAATACAGCGAGAAGAGCATCTGTTTAGAACATACTAGGGAGTTTTAGTAGACCGTGTTTATCCCTCCGCTAACCCTCCGCTACGAAAAAACCGCCACTGCGCCTGCGCGCCGATGGCCTTGACTGTAGAGTTCCGAGTAGCGGAGGGGCTTAGCGGAGGGGGAAACACGGTCTACTAAAACTCGCTAATATCAAAGCAGCGTCGGGCCCCCTTTCCGGAGGCATGCGGTTTAGAGAAGCTCGTTTTAGCGAACGCCGTTTTACCGACCCCAGTTGATCGAATGCCTTTGTAGAAAACGCAGTTTATAGAAAATGGCGATGAGCCTCCTTTTAGCGAATTCGGCCGCCGCGAAGCGGCGTGTACGGATAAGTCAGGTGAGTTAACATTTTTGTAATGAGCCGCCGCAGACTGCCGCCGGGAAGCGGCGGGAGCGCAGCGGGGGACTTGGGTAAATACGCGCACCAGTGATACACGCGAGAAGTAGGAAAGCCTTCTTTTAAAAAGCGTTCCCTTTTCGATAAACGGCGTTTCTCTAACTGAGGCTCTGCTTTCTCTAAACCGTGCTTCGATAAAACGTGCCCGTTCTCTAAAACGTGCTTCGATAAAATGGTATTTGATCAACCGTAGTAAACTACCCCGCTCTTTCTGGTTTTGCAGTTGACGTGCGTTGAATGAAGGAGCAATTATTTTGACTTTAACATAAGCAGTTCGAGACTCCAAACTTTGTTTTTCAGGCTCGCAAATGGGTGTGTGTTTCGTACCAGCCTTGTATTCATCACACTGAGAAAAGATCCTACTGATGCTTCAGTTTTAAGTAAGACCCCAAGCGCGCATGACTGAGAA
Organism: Ixodes persulcatus; assembly: GCA_013358835.2. NCBI lineage: Eukaryota > Metazoa > Arthropoda > Arachnida > Ixodida > Ixodidae > Ixodes > Ixodes persulcatus. Next base: position 122,112 of record JABSTQ010005660.1, on the reverse strand, counting down.
GGAACGCTTCTCCGTGCCTCTAGACTCTAGAAGTTTCCAGTTTAATCTTACCCCAAGTGTAAGAGATAAGGAGGCCAGAATGACCTTGCCTAGTCAGTCTCGCCCTTGCTCACTAACGAACATTCTAGGTCGCATGTTTTGGATGCCGAGAGTAGTAGATAAGGAGTCGAGCACGGCTTTGTCAACTCGCAGCCAGCTGTCACGCCGACGCATCGACGCGCTGCTGCCGCCGTCGGCGCTCATCCTTTCTTTTGTTTCTAGGCTCAAGTTCTCCTATTACATCTTCATGTTCGGTTTTACGCTTGTGGATACGTTTCCGTCTGCGACAATTTATATCTGTTACGGACAGTTCGTTTGATCCCACAGATGTGCACTGAAGCAACTGTGCTGTCAGAAATCCTTCAAACGTGCGCTGGCCTGCAATTCGACCACTTAACGTCGTCGTCGTACGTGATTAGGCCAATTCGGCTTCACAGTGTTTTCACCTCAAATATTGCGAAAGCGAGTTCCACGGGAAGGCGTTCGCGCACCTCGAGCGTCGGTCAAAGCTGTGCTGGGCACTCTTCGCTTCTAAAAATCCCACAAAAGTTGACACCGAGAATAAACGTTTCGCCTATTGTCACCAACCTCATTCAACGCGGTCGCATATTCCCTCAGAAAGAACCAAAACCACTCTGTCGTTTGCTAGCAAGGCAAAATCAGCTGTGAAACTTTATTACGAGATTTTGTCATCGCTTTATGGTACTGAGGCGATAGAAAAAGTCTTCAAGATTAGATAAAGAGAAGGCGCAGTGCTTACCAAATATTATTTACTTTTTTTATCAGACACTATCTAACTTCACGTTGAGCGCCTATGCATCTGTGCCTTGCAACGGCCCAGGTGTGTTAAGCGCATATAAGTTACGTTGTTTATGTTTCTCACTTTGTTCATTTTGCATGTTAGCAGTATTGGCGCTGCAAGCGAAAAACGCAAGCATGTAACGCGACGTATGGAGAACCCTATGTTCTGTAAGCCGGTAGCGCGAGTATCGCTGCGCTCGTGTCTCCTATGGCTTAGGGGCCACCTAACGCTGGGTCCCCCGATTCTAAAACTCCCTAATATATATTTGTGTTGTATGTATGTTTAGATAGCCGGAATTTAGTCTGCCTCAATTAGCGACTTGACTATCAGCTGTAGATGAGAAATTTAGCCAGTGCAGTACAAGCGCTAGCCTGAGGTCTTTAGCGTTCACCACGCAGTAGTGATAGACACCGGCACGCCATTAGGATTCTTATCCAGATCAAGACGGACAGTGATGGGGATAGAGCCCAGGATCCATGAGTTCTGCAGCGCGAGTTTTTGGTCTTCTATCGTTGACAGCTTCTATCGTTCACCCACGACATTCATTCTATCGTTGTGCAAGGTTCACAGGTAGACTGCATCTTCTTGGATTTTGTTAAGGCGTTCGATAAAGTGTGTCATGAACTATTTCTACTCAAACCTGCTAAACTTAACATTGACCCCAACGTTCTTGCATGGATTCAATCTTTTCTTACTAATCGTTCGCAATTAGTAACAGTCAATAATGAAAGCTTTCCACTTGCGTCAGCAAACTCTGGTGTTCCCCAGGGGTCTGTCTTAGGCCCCTTACTATTCTTAATTTATATTAACGATCTACCATTTAATATGTCTTCATTTGTCTGTCTCTTTGCTGACGATTGTGTAATATACCGTCAAATACGAAGTAACCAATACATTTCCACTCTTCAGTCTGATATTAACTCTGTGACTCATTGGTGTGAGTCGTGGCTAATGAAACTTAACAATAGTACATGTAAACATATGAGAGTATCCCGCAAACCTAATGAGAATCCTTTGTACTATCTTGATGGCAACTCCTTGGAACAAGTGACATCATACAAATATCTTGGTGTTCACTTAACTTTTAACCTTTCATGGAAACCTCATATTGAGTATATTACTAATCGTGCTAACAGCATACTGGGTTACCTAAAACGTAATTTTTCCATGGCGCCTGTTTCGCTTAGACTGGTTTTCTATAAAACAATAATAAGACCTAACCTAGAGTATGCAGCCTCCATCTTGGATCCCGGTCACAATATCCTCGTCAGTGCTTTGGAATTCATTCAAAATATGATCAGCCCGTTTCATTCTATCGAAGTATCACCGCACCGCCAGTGTCTCATCAATGAAAAACAGTTTATCTTTACCAGTCCTTTTCACTTCGCCGTCATATTTCACGCTTATGCCTCTTCCATAAAGTGTTTTTTTTTTTTCCTAACCCAATATTACGCGACTATTTCATAATTCCCCCTATTACATATCATCTCGTGTTGATCACCAGCACAAAGTTGGAGCCCCAAACTCATTAACCAATACATTTCATTCATCTTTTCTACCACGCACAGGTGAAGAATGGAACCACCTCCCCGGTTTGATTGTTGCCATAACAGACTAAACTTTTTTGAAGTGCCATTACTAACCATTTTTACGTTGACTTCTGACCTGTTTGTTTCACTTATTATACTGTGTTTACTGTATTGTTGTTTTGTTACATTTTCCTTTCCTTTTATACGCTCTCCCCCTCCGTCATGCCTTCGGACCCTGAGGGTCCAATAAAGAAATTAATGCGATCCGAGCTGCTTTGCATTAACACACTCATCCCCCCTGAATATATATATAAAAAATTTGTTGTTCGTTGTTTATACAGCGGGAGGTCTGCCAAAAACATGGCGACGTTGTTACCCACTGTAGATGAGAAATTTAGCCAGTGCAGTACAACCGCTATGCTGAGCGCAAGCCGTCTGTTTCTTGCGCAGGGGTTGCGGTGACGTCAGAAAGACGCCGAGCGCTGATTGGCTCTGATTGAAGAATAGTGAAGAGACCTCAAAGCAAGCCGCATTGAGGTCTACCCACTATCCTTCAATCAGAGCCAATCAGAGCTCGGCGTCTTTCTGACGTCACCAAGATCCTTGCAAGGGAAGCAGACGAACTTGCGCTCTGCATATCCTGGGGTCTTTAACGTGCACCACGCAGTGGTGATACACGACCGCACGCTGGTACGACGCCCGTCATGCAACAGGACATAACATGTGTTGTTACCATTGCGATGAAGTCAAGCGAATGGACAAAGAAGAAACAAAAAGTGAAGATCGGTTATGGCAGCGCCCATAGTAGATTGTTCCGATACCTCCGATAACGATACCCGATAAGGCGGCAGTGGGGTATCGGATATCGTTATCGGAGTCATCGGAACGATTTGCTAAAACTCTCTAATGTGCAGGAACGCGCCGAAAACACAATAGTATGCCCTCTAGGGTTGCGAGGGATGTTAGTAAACCTGAGAAGATTTTCTGTCTGAATTTCTTCAGCTATTGATATATTATTCGCAGTGATTTCAATGTAAAGCTTATGATTAATAATATAGCAAACATTTAGGACTACAGAACTACAAATTTAAGGTACTTTCTGTAAGAATGTTTGTAGTTATATTTCGAAAATGAGGCAGTGGCAAAAGGCCACGAAGCCTTATGAGGACTCTGCCCCCCTACAAAGTTCAAGGCGCGGGTCTGCTAGGTATCACTTATACAAAAACAAATTAAAAAGAAAAAAAAAACTGCATGAAGTGACCGACACAATGAGCATCATTGTATTCGTGACATTCTCATTCGGCTACGTTCGGGCGGACTCTGAGTTTTCGGTGGTGCGTTTTCTGTTCAATAAACGTGTTTTGCTTTCCGTCTTCGACAACCATTATATTTTCAACGAGCGTCTTTGTTTTTTCTTTAAATTTCCTTGTGAGAAACTACCTTCGGTAAATACCCCGATTTCTGCGGTCCCTTTAACAGACGGCGTGATAAAATAATTATCATCTACAGCACACTACGTCACGTTACGTGAAAAAAAGCTCACACTGGACTGAGTCCGCATGAGCAAAACCGCAACGGCTTGCAACGTTAATCTTTTTTACGGATTGCTATGGCAATGGAGAAGTTGTAAGCGTCTTAAAACCCCGTCGCCATAGCAACGTGTAAAGGGATTAACTTCGCAAGCCGTTGCAGCCGCACTCCCTCGGACTCACGCTGGGTGTGTGAATCGCCCTCAAGCCGTCCACACAGAAGTCTAAAATGCGTCGTATCGAATCGATCGTTCACACATCTGCCGTTTCTAATGAAATATTGGTTCACCGAAAACTGTCCACATCTCCCTCGGTTCCATATTTTTGCCTTTAATTTTTCCACTGGGTTTCGCCCCAGTCGCGTTTACACGATATTAGATCTGTAATGTCATTAGGGCGGAGACTTAATATTCTCGCTCGGCGGTCCAGCCAACTGTGTACGATGTCGAAGTCTCGAAACCCAATCCAATGGCACGTCCGTGTAATGAGAATGCGGGGTTGAAGTCCGGGGCGCAGACTTGGGTATGGATTCCGTTGCGCTCACGATGGAAACTCATTTCGACTCGCCCAGTTTCGATAATGTCGCAAGGTTGGACGCTAACCGTGATCCGCCGCCAACGGAAACTTTAATGACCCGCTTCTTTTCAGCGCCACCGACCTCTTGATTAGTTTCCTTTCCTTCGGTTCGTGAAAGCGCCGCCTCGGTCGGTAACTTTCCTTGATATCGTTTTCACGTTTTCCACTTAGAAGAGTAATTTGCCTTTAATGGCCCGCATGAAACTAAAATGAAGAAAATAACGGATGTCAAAACGAAGGAAAAATAAAAAAAAAATTGACCCCATCTCCACGTGGTGAATGATGTTGATTGGGGCGAAGCTCTGGTGGTGCTTGTCTGCGTAGACGCCAAGCCGCAGCATGCCTAGCCTTTCGTTCGTTTCATCCACGTCAGAAAGAGAATGTGTAGTATGGAACGTGGTTATATACGCATTTGAGCATTTGACCGCAGCGCCCTTTCGTCTGTAAACGTTGAGCCAATGCATGCAAAGTTTAACGCGATTATATACGCATTTGACCGCAGCGCCCTCTCCTGTATAGACGTTGAGCGGCAACATGCAACGTTTCATCCATGACATCCCCAGCTCTTGAGTTACTACCACATCTCAGATCCCCTACTCGTGTCGTGGCCGAGTGGTTAAGGCGATAGACTAGAAATCCATTGGGGTCTCCCAGCAGGCATGTATCCAGGGGGGAGGCCCATGGGGCCCGGGTCCCCCCCCCCCCCCCCCCCGAAATCTTCCATTTTGCTGGGACCTCCTCTCCCCCCTCCCCCTCATACAGCATTTTGTCATGGGCGCCCCCCCCCCCCCCCCCCCCCCTCCCCGAAACAAAATCCTGGCTACGTGCCTGTCTCCCCGCACAGGTTCGAATCCTGTCGACTGCGCAAACATTTTTTTTTCGTAATTTTTTCATCTTTTTTTATTTTTTTTTTTTGCCCTACACGAGCACGTGAGCACGTGCTCACGTGCTCGTGAGCTCACGAGCACGAGCACGAGCACCGAGCACGATCACCGGACGCCGGACGCTAGACGAACATAATTTTTTTTTCATTTTTTTTTTTTTTTTTTTTTTTGCCCAACACGAGCACGTGAGCAGGTGAGTTCACGAGCAGGAGCATGAGCACCCGACGCCGGACGGCGGACGAACATACGGACATGGCTAGCCCCTAAGGAGCTTCGCCCCTAAAACTCCGAAGCTTTGAGCAAATTGTTTTATATACGTATTCCCCTGTCAGGTGGGAAAAGACCCAAGATGCGAACCCGATGTTCTATGGCGGCATTATACTGGAAACTGAACTTACAAGAGCATATAAAAGGGAACGGAATATTGATTCCTATACATTGACCCACGTAGTTACGTTGTCCTTGAATCAAGTAGAGGATGCGTAAATCGAAACTTAAGGGTTTCTTCTTTTTTTTTTTTAATTCAACACTGCCATTATCGCAGAAATATTGAAGCTACTCTGACGGCCAATGATGGTTCTGACTTTTGATAATCTCCCAACCTAGCTCTATCGCTTCCTTAGCCCGCAAAAAAAAAAAAAAAAAAAAAAAAACCGTTGGAAATAGTGTTTTGTCACATAAAACTTAATACTCTTTTTCTCTCTCTCTCTCTCTCTCACACACTCTCTCTTTCCCTCTCCGAAAAAGTATGTCGAATGCCATTGTTAACTCTCCAATATTGTAGGAATTCGTGCGTTAATTTGTCTACCTGCTCTCAATACCAGCCGAGCTCGCGCTGGTACAAGTAGGTGGCAAAAGAACACGGATTTTGAATGAAGGAGAAGGGTTGCCGGTGAACAGCGAAAGCAGAGTCAGGCAGCGGATGCCGCTGCTAAGCGTGCAAGGCGGTCGAACGAGACAGGAGCGTAAGCAGCGCCTAGCTCGGCTGGCCGAAATGCGGCATAAGAAGTGGCAAGCCGACGCGGGTCTGCGTGAAAAAAATTAAAGGGAGATTCATTGCTGAATCCTTAGGGAATGCGTTCGCATTACCTTTGGGAAACGTCCGCACGTCCCCCTTTGCGAAACGTTAACGCTGACCCCGTTACGAATCCAAAAAGAGGCAGCAAGAAATAGAGGAAGCAAAAGAGAAAGTCAATACAGAAAAGTAAAGGGGTCAGCGTTAGCGTTTCCCAATGGGGGACGTGTGTGGCGTTTCCCAAGTGCCGTGCTAACACATTCCCTAAGGGTTCACCAATGGATCTTCCTTTTTTTTTTTTTCTGTCGATCCCTAGTTCATCTTCTATTCAGACCTTTCAGGGTTCGCGCATCTACTCCTACGCCAACAAAGCCCCATTCTCCCGATCCCTGGAGAGTTATTTTCACTGCTTCGACGACGCAACCGATATATTGTATCTTTTGGTTCACGCCCAGTCGTCCGTCGAAGCTCCCCCATGCTTGAATTAGACGCAGAGAAACAATCTAGATAAAGCTAAATCAATCGGACAATAGCGCCATGGGAAGGAAAATTAAACAAACGAGCACAATAGGCGAATGCATTCAAGTTCGGTTCGTGCTTTCGATTCCGTCGGCTGCAGACGATTAGCAAATAAGCGAAAAACCTACCGCGGGAACTTGACATCTCGGTCGACTCACAATGCGCCGACGAGACGTCACACCTGCTTCGTCAGAGTCTCGGAGTGACACAAGACGGAGGGGCACTTTGGTTTCGATTACTTGGGGGGGGGGGGGGGGGGGGGGGGGGGGTGTCAACGTCGACGGAGCTGTCACCGAGCATCAGTGCTTCTGGATAAAATATGCGCGAGAGACTGAGCAGCCAACTTCGACAGGTTTACAGATCCTGATAGTTTGGTTGCTGAAATAATATTCGATGCAGCGTGTACGAACCCGTTTTAGGCTAAAACTTTAAAAATTACCAAAGAAAAAAAAAAATAGTAAATTTATTCGATCAGTCAAGGCAATATTTGAGTTGATGGCGTCTCAGTCTATTCCAGTTTTACATAAAGATAGATCAGTCAAAAATTCCACGTTGGAATCCTTGTTACGAGCGCCTGTTTTTAGACTTTTTGAGACACGGGGAAAGGCTGTAGCGTTAGGTTGAATGGAAAGAAAGTTTTAGCAAAATAGTTTAATCCTGATACCGTACCCATTGTGTCATTAAGAAAGAAAAAGAAAAAATATGGTGAAGACGGTGCAACCGTGTAATAAACGATGGGGTCAACCATCCCACAGGGCTCGTTTTCTGCGCCGGGGAAGGAAAGGAAGTTCATGAAATCAAACAAGATAAAGAAGGGGCGAGGAAGAGATGGCAAACGAAGAGAGGGAGGATACTTGTACAATTTTCTGCTTCTGCCCGCTTTGTCGCCACTGTTCACGCTAAAAGTGCCCCCCCCCCCCCCCCCTTTCCCTAACCTTTTTTTACATTCTAAAAGCAGATGGAAGGCCGAAGGGTGTCCGAACAGTACAACGCGTAAAGTCTCGTCTCGATACACTCGTAATCGACGCCCGAGAGTGGCGCAGACTCGATACTGCCGAGTCCCCGGAGTTTTGGCCGCGGGTGTACCGAGGCCAGCCAGTCGCCCTCGTGGCAGGGTTGGCCAACGCACTCCGCGCGGCTGCAAGCGGTCGCGTAACCGCGAGCCACGTTTGCGCCAACTCCCCCTCGGCGAGACAATAACACGGAGAGCTCCGACCTCCTCGCGCCACGCACAACGGAGGCGCCGGACTCTTTAAAAGCAGCCCCTCCTGCCGGGCAGGCCAGACAGGCGCCGGGATCAGGTTGCAAGAAAAGCGGGCGCTGTTTATTCTGCATCTGCCGGCCCGACGATTTAGTTGCCGCGTATACCGCCACCCCGGATAATACGCACGCCCCCCCCCCCCTCCCCCCCTTCCTTAACCGGAGCTCAGCAGCGTGGCGCCCACGAGTGAAGACGACGACGACGCAGTCTGGGGCTAGGGCAGCAAGCGGGGCTGCGTAGCGTCGCCGATATTAAAGTGTCCGGGTGCGGTCATGAAATGCCCGATGTGTATATTGGTACTTTGGGAGAGTTCCTGCTTGGAATGCTACAATATCCTACGTGGGACGGCATTCTTTTGTATGCGCTAGTCTGCGTGTATGGGTGCATTTCTTTGTTTTTACGGTTGGCGCGCGTCTGTCCGCAGACAAGCTGAGGCGCATCTGGTTACAATGCGTGGGAAAGAAAAAAAAAAAAAAAAAAGCCACAACTTTCTGCTGCGTGATTGCCGACAGTGGAGACTTCGTTCGACCGTGGAGGGATATTCTAGCCTTTCTAGGCTAGAATCCCAAATCCCAAAATCTGAAGAAAAAAAAAAAACGCACCTAAATAATTATACAATTGACAGCGCGATTTCATTTTTCTATCTTTTCTGGCTCGAACTCAAATGTCCCGCGCCATCAATCGTGTTTGCATGCGTGCGTACTTGTGTGTGTATTTGAGTGTGCGTTTTTGTTTTTCATCCCGTATCTCTTTATTCTTCGCCTTCGACGAGTTATCATGTCAAACCTTAAAAAGCCTATACTATTCGTTTCGCAGTCTTTTATAGTTTCGCACGCAATTATTTCATCGCCCCTTCTTTATTACATCACTGCTTAGCATTGAGTCCACCAAGATGAAAAAAAAAAAAGAATAAGCGAGGGTTTAGTGCAAGGCAGATATATCCACATAAAAAGATAAAAGAAAAGTAGCCCGCAAGTAGGGGGGCCGACCCCGATATTTTCCGCGTTTGCACTATCTAAGCTGAGATTATACTTTCCTTACGAATCATATTTCAATATCTAGTTTTCGAGTACCTCCTTGTCTCAATCTGTTTCAATTCCAGTTATCAGGATAATTCACGCGGCTCGAATGCGTCTTGTACCTTGCCAGGCAAGACAATTCTAACTTTTCTAAAGTACTTTTACGTTTTGTTTTTTTCGTGAGGAGTTGTGTGAAGATTAATAACGTAGTACCTTCAACAATTTTTTTAGACGTTTTTTTTTTTTTTTTTTTTTTTTTTGGGGGGGTGGGGGGGTGTAATTATTGCCGCTGCATTTCTCCGGAACAGTTTTTTATTCACTGGTACTTCTTTTTAGACAACGCCGCATTTCAGGGGCTTGCCCACGAGCCTTCTGCCACCCGAGAATGTCGCATTCCCGCGACTACGAGGCGACCGCACTTTTCAAAACTTGCACCCCGCGGCGAGCTGTCGGAGAGTGATGGGTGGTCGTTTAATGTGCTCTCAGCTCCTGACGGAATGTTTATTTGTCCGCCAAAAACGGAGGCTCTCCTTTCCTTGAGTGCGCACTTTATGAGTCGAGCTCGATGTTTCGAGATGAGCTCAAATGAAACGCGGGGAGAGGAAATGAAATGTCGAGGCGCGCTCCGGGGGCGCTCTGGGGTGTCTTTTAAATCGCACTCCAAGACTGCCACCCTACGATTCAATACAGCCCCGACGCGATGGGCAATGGATGGCACACGATAGGCACATTTATAAAGTACCTAAAAAATACAAAAAGAACCGCACGGTGTTAATTTTATATTCAGGTTAAAATATATTAAAATAAAAAATTTGAAAGATAACAAAAATTTCTAGCCTTGCAAGGAAACAAAATCCCCCCTCCCCCCCCCCCCCCCCCCCTCCTTGACAATGTCTGCCCGGCTTTTTTTTATTTTTTTTTTCATCGCAAAAAGTTGGCGACATATTGCCGAACCTCATTTTCCGCCCAAATGCAGCCCTAGCAGTCCGAACTCGATGCCAAAGTTTCATTACTAACCGTTATAGCATTCAAAAGTTACAAGTGATTGTCCGAAAAGTTCAGTGGGAATATAGGGACCGTTCTTGGTAACTGGCGCCATTCAACTCGATGTATTCGAGGTATCTGTCGGCCACTCTATTTCCATTAAGTATTTCAGAATGTAAATTATAACTTTTTTAAATAAAATAACGTTAAGTTCCGAAGCTTTACCATCTGGATCAGACTGCTAGCGCTACATTTGGCCGGAGAATAAGAGTACAAAGATTCGTAGTTTATTTTTGTTGTAACAGAAAAAAAAAAAAGGGGGGGGGGGGGTGCGACATTCTGGGCCTGAGTTAGCACAAGTGTCGTAAATAAAGAAGTAAGCGAGCATTAATGGTGTGCTTCGGTTATTTGTTTACCACGAGGTAACCTAACATCACATTGTAGACCTACCTTTCCAATCCCATACAACACATATCTCTCTCTTTTTTTCTCTTCTCGCCTCCGATCTGGGAAGGCGCCCTGTAACAGTGGTTTCTGCTGCGCATTCGAAGTCCCAAGGTGCTCTGAAATAGTCTCCGTTTCTCTGTCGGGACGTTCGCGTGCGCTTTGTTTTCGTCACATGAACCACTATACTAACCGGAGACACGGAACGATAAAAGAACGGGCAAAAGAACACCAAGTCTCAAACACAGCTTCTAGTTTATTTTAACACGAACGCCCTTATAGTATACGTCAAGACCCTCGCCACCAAAGAAGAAACACCTCCTCTCCACTAGGTCACCGAAAACCGGGCTCTCGGACAGCAACAAGGTGTGTAGTTGGGCTAGTCGGTTGGTCATGTGGAAATGGTATTAAAAGAGCGCAAAAAAAAAAAAAAAAGACGGAGGACCAGTGGAAGGAGAACAGACACAGCGCCGACAACTGAAAAAATTTACTTGTGCACGGCACAGCAAATGAACAATAAAAAAACCTTATAACACATACCCCCATCATGCCGACACACGCCAACACGCACTTGCCCAACTTCCTAATAAAATCAACCTCGTCACTCGTTAGGGCTATGGATGGAGCGCTTAGGCTATGTTCACACTACAGACGCAACGCGCCGATCTTCCATACCACACGCAACCCTAAGCGAAATCAAGCGGAATGAATTCGTTCAGACCACGATTGCTTCTATAGTCTGAACGAAATCGTTCCGCTTCTTGCGCTTACGTTTGCTTGTGTTATGAAAGATCGGCGCGTTGCGTCCGTTGTGTGAACATAGCATTACACACACGCCCGCGAAATAGCTAGTAATAAAAAAGGCCTCGTAAATTTCCCTGGCAGACTTGCTCCTGTGCCGCGCTAAAATTCTAATGTCATCCAATAGTGGCGCACACGTACGGGGAGGAGCGCAAGGAAAGAGAGTGTTCCCTCGCCCGGACATTAACCCGCCCACCCGTCCGTCCAACGTACACTCGGCCACGGGACATGGGGATCAGGTACACCACTCCACAGACGTAGGCGACATACCGGTTGCGGTAGTGCACCTCATTGCTCTCCGGGCGTTCACCTCGATTAATAGCTGAACGCAGTTGCGACACCTTGGATGGTACCGAAAACACTACGGGTACGTTGTACCCACTGGCAACGTTCTTATACCAGGGGACTCCTTGTGAACATACGGCACGACCACAGGTTTGGAAGCTGGTCTTTGTCTTGCCTGTCTTGAGAAGACAGACAGAGCGCTGTGTCTGTGTTCTCTTTCCAATTGTCCTCTGTCTTTTTGCGCTGTTTTAATACCATTTCAACACTCAGACAGATCCGAATGATCATGCTGCCCACCTCCTTTCATAAAGAATCCTGGAGAAAAGCTCACCGCCAAACCGGCGGATGCGGAGAAAAGCTCAGCTGATTTGTGTCTTCTTTTCATATGGAGGCTGTCGCATCATGCGTAACATAGATCAATTTAATATCATTAAAATTTGTCAGTTTTGTAAACAAGAAAAATGTCCTTTTTTCTAATATTCGTGAAGCATATTGGGCATATTGCTCCCGAATGAAAAAGTGCGGACGAATGTTTCCTTTGGTTTACTCTCTAAGAGGCAACGAAAGCCCAACTGAAACTGCCTAAAACCTAAAAACACAACTGTAAATGCCGAAAATCCGAAATTGCATGCGCAACTGGGCGGCTGCCGGAAATTCACTTTGAAGCTTTTGTTAACCTTTAAAAACAGGAAAAGACGGTCAGTAGGATATCGAGATTGATTTCTTCCACGGACATGCACGTTTTCTAGCCGTTCGCGCTGGTTCTTTCACGCCTTGCCCTTGTGTGATAGTACCGTTCTACTTTAGTGATAGTACCGTTCATGACCTTCAGAGCCGAACGGTCACCGTCGTTACTCGTGACCTATGCAAGAACTAGTCTTCTGTAAGGTAGCGAATTGGGCGAGTTAGTAAACGCCATACATGATGAAAACAGCTCACACGACGAAGATGGAGTGAAGACAACAAACACGACAGGACGAGGCTCTTCTCGAAAATATGAAGTTTTATTAGTGAAAAAAAAAAAAGAAAGAAAACAGAGTAGCCGACACCTGATTATATCAACAAACACCTACTCATATATCAGACACCACACAATCTTCGGAGCTGAAACGGTTCACTCGCCGCTATTCATATTAGCTTTAAAAAAACGAACCTCTTTATCCGACAGAGCTACCGACGGCGCATTGTCAAGCTGTCAATAAATTGTCTTTTTTTACGGGTGTTCCATGTTCTGATTTTATGCTTGCGGCGTGGTTAATTGACAGGATGGGTGTTTACTAATTTCTGAGGATTTTGCAAATATGCTTAATGTACTTCACTCTAAAAAGAGCCCGTGTGTCTACTTTCCCGCACAACACTCGGAGAACCAATCACCGCAACTTACAGAGGCAGCTCAGCGATCGACGATGCCGAAACATATGTTTAGACCAAAAAACGCAGCCTGAGTTGTGACATTAAGCAATGCAAGCGTGATGTTTTGCATTGCTTAATGTCACAACTCAGACTGCGTTTTTTGGTCTAAACATATGTTTCGGCATCGTCATTCGCTGAGCTGCCTCTGTAAGTTGCGGTGATTGGCTCTCCGAGTGTTGTGCGGGAAAGTAGACGCACGGGCTTTTTTTAGGGTGTAGAATATTACAAAAAAGAGGACAATTATTTTTAATGAAGTGACGAATTCTAATCGCGTTAACTTGCCACGTATGATGCACAATCCGCTAAGCTAAGAAAAAGTAAAAATTTCGGTGAGATTTTCTCTTCATCTGCCGGTTTTGCGGTGAACTTTTCTTTAGTGAGCTTTTCTCCGGTGAGCTTTTCTCCGCTGCCCTTTCACACCAACCACCCTCCCTGATGACCTCGTTTGTGGGCTGACCAGCCACACGCGATAACAGGCAACTCAAGCACAACCATTACTAGTCTTGGAAAACCCACAAAAGAAAACCTTAAAAACACACACACAAAAAAAAAACGCTTCATATCACTACCCAATGCCAAGGACGGTGTGCTTACACAGTCGCCAGAGGTCAAAATACGCATGGTCTCGCTCAGAACTCTCTTACCATTTTCTTCTCTTTGTGCAAAACCTGGGTATCCTTCCACTCTACAACATGTTTAGAGATTTCCGAGTACTGAGCCGCTTCAACTGCCCTTTTATGTTCCAGAAGCCTATTATGTAAACAACGACCAGTTTTCCCAACTTAAGACAACCCACACCGCAACGGAATGTCGTACACCATTCCTAGCTGACAAGTATGTGTTTTTTTTGTGCACCCCTGAGGACCACCGGAAAGGGGGGGGGGGGGGGGGGGGGGGGGGTAACCTTTCTAACTTGAGCTGAGCTTTGAAAACTAAATTTATACCGAACCTCTTTGCCACTGATTTAAAGTTGCGAGAGATTCCGTGGTAGTAAGGTACACAGACAGTGTTCTGCACAACCGGTTTTTCCACAGGAGCCGAACTAAACTTTCCCAACACCTTGAGCACAAGTCTAACAATTACATCCTGATGATAGCTCGCTTCCAAAAGACGCAACGTCTGAGTGTCCGTTTTTTTTTTTTTGTGACCTAGTGGAGAGGAGATGTTTCTTTTTTTGGTGGCGAGGGTCTTGACGTATATATAAGAGCGTTCGTGTTCAAATAAACTAGAAGCTGTGTTTGAGACTTGGTGTTGTTATTTTTTTGTTGAAATCGTTCCGTGCCTCCGGTTACCATGGAAGTTCTTCACCAAATTGCCTGTGTTTTTATCCTTTCTTACTTCAACCAACGGAGGCGAGTCATATGATGTTGAGAACGGCGAAACGCCAGTTTAATTGATTTTTCTTATTTATATAGGTCGAATTTTCTAAGAAAAAGTATGTTCAAACGATTCGCACAATTTCTTGAATATCTATGCTTCACTCTTGGCTCCAAACGTCGATAATCGTGAGACACGGTTGCGTAGCCCAGGGGGGGGGGGGGGGGGGGGGGGCTTATGGGGCTTCAGCCCCCCCCCCCCTCCCCCGATAAAAATTCTTGGCTACACCCCTGGTGAGATAAAGTACAAAGTTTGCGTTGGTTATTCGATTCCTCGACTTGTCGTTATTCAGCAGATAAAAAAACAATAGATACGATTGTAGAGACTCCCGCACACTGACGTGGGGCAGAAAGCATTTTTATTTCGAAGCATTATCTGCACTTCTAGAAGACTACAGAAAAAGTCGAGGCTCGGTTGATATTTAGCAGGAACGCCATTAGAGCGCGTGTTTTTTTTTAATATTATTTCAAACTGTCAATGAGTGGACCTTGTCGCAACTCCAGATGAAACAACGCCATCCATCGGAAAAGACGTGAATGAGAGAAGCCGGGAACTGCCGCCTGTCGAAGCGTACGGAAAAAACTGTCGCGCCTGGCGGCCGAAATGTAAAACGGAGTATAAAGAAGCTTACACGCACGACTCTGGAGTTGCGCATGGCAGTAAACGTATTTGTACCGGGACGTGGCGGCTTCATCGCCGGAGTCAAAGAAAGAAAATTGGTTTCTTTTTCTCCCCAACGAACGCGCCGGTGTCCGTCACCCGACGACTGCCGCAGTCCGGATTAAGACTTTTCCGCCCAAGACTGTGGACCTTCTGGTCAGGACTCACGAGCGCCAAGCGATCGTTGCACAGTCCAAGGCATCCGGGGCACCGTGGTCTGGGGTGACTCTTCTATATCGGGAGTTTCAGCGAACATTCCTATCAATACCGGAGAAAAACTATTTTCGGGAACAAACTACGAATCACGGGGGACATCAGGGATGACTGAAAACATACTAATTAGCTAAAAACATCAGCTAAACTTTACTGTTGAACTTTTAAATTGGCAAAACTAAACATATGCTTCAAATTAGAAAACTGCCGAGCTTGGAAAATTTTAAATGGAACCATATCTCTGAAAAACCTCAAAACATAAGGAGAAAAAAAAAAACGGGGGCATTACACAGAGTTTTAAACGTAGCTAGGGTTTATTTGCCAGCCACATGTTAAATAGCTTTCCCTTCTCGCCACTTGTCTACACCACTTCCTCCATGAAATAAGACAAGGTAACATATCCCAACGATGAATCAGAACACATCCCAGCTATTCACAATCTGATGTGATGTGTCCCCTGTTTTTCTGTTTTCCTTTGCCAGCAGCTCGTCTGTTGTGTCAGAATTTTATCATGAAACCATATGTTTATTTCACAACTTAAAACGTTAACAAGTAACTTTCAGTTAATTCTTTAGCTAATTAGTATCTCCTTTGCCATCCCTGACGTCCGCCGTGGCTGGCAGTTTGTTCCCGAAAATATTTTATTTTTTTCCTAACCCCCGTATAGTGCTCGGAATTCTCGAAAGTGTACGCAGAGACAGCCGGTGTACTGCAAGCAGCGACAATGGGAGGAGGACCAACCCGAGGCCTGTCGGGTTCGTCCCCCCGGAGCCGCAGTTTTCGGACGGGGAAGGGACCCGGTGCGGGAGGCGCGTGGTTCACGCGTCAGGCTGGGCTGCCGCCGAGATAGCTGTCAAGTGCTCGTGGGTGGCGGGTCATCTGGAAGATCTCGCGACCCCCCAAGGTAACAAACGGCGCCCCGATAGCGCTCCTCGTGCCCTGGCCGCACGTCGATCGAACCCCGCGCACAGCCCCCGCGTGCCTGCCGCAGCCTGATCGACAGCAGACTTATGGGAGGCGGCCTGGCCGTGGATTTCAGAGCAGCCGCCCGGTCAGCGCAGCTCGCGACGCGGGACGGCAGGTCGCCGGGACTCGTCGCGACTGCGTTGTCTTTCCCTGAGGAGGGTGCGTGACTTAAAGCGCGACCTTATCCAAGTACCCCCCCCCCCCCCCCCCCTTTAAGGAGGCACACTCGCCGAACGAATAGTGTAACTTCTAGTACCGTACGTTACGACGTACGCGTAGAGGTGAGATGCCAGTCGAACCTGTTCGTCGCAACTTCGGTACGCTCCTCTCCCTTGAACTACTGTCAATTAGTTTGAGGTACAACAACTAAAATTAATCTATATGTAACGTGTCATATCATTTTTATACAGACCCACTTTTTGAGAGGCTAACGATATTAAAGGTGCATCAACATTATGACTTTAGACACAGCGTCATGTACAAAAAAAATAGTACCACATGGTAAATAGTTGCTTATTATCTTTAGCATCATTAAGACAAGGTAACATATTCCAGACGTCACCGGGACGTTTCGTTAGTGGACACGTCACGCAAGAACTATGGCCTTCAAATGATTAAAAGGACTTTGCCTTCTCTATTAGAGACATTTATGCATTCAAATATATATATCGAATCTTGAAAAATGCACAAACTTCGCGATTATTTTCTTTCGATATAAACAATTGCCACTGTTGTTTATTATTTCAATAATGTTTTTTTTTTAGGGAAGTGTTTTGTATTATATTAGTTCTTGTGTTCAATCTCAAAATTATTATAGAGTTATACCCCTGTCAGACGGGCACCTTGAATGTCATTTACGCTAAAGGCCTTTAGGATTTTCAAATGACATTTAAGTCGTGTCGTGTCAGACGGGCAACTCAAATGTCATTTAGGTGATGTCTATCACAATAGCGGTCTGTTGTTAACCCGGCAAACTAGTGTTTATTTTATTGTTTACTAAGTAAATAAAATGTAATGAATTCTCAGAACATAAAATTCAAACACGGTGATGAAAACTAAGTACACGTTTTGACGGAGACAAGGTGTTTTGTGGCAACTATGACACGACGTCAGCAATCCCAAGTAATCCGTAGCCGTAGCCGTTCCGCCGCTTGGCTCGTCTGCTTTCGGAACTCCGTGCATCTTGCTCGCCGTTGTTCCTCGCGCTCTTTCGTTCTTCGCCGGATTCGTATACCTCGTGGACGTTTACGTCTGCGATCGATTCAAGCGAAGACCGTGACCCTGTAGCGATGGAGCCTGCTGACGACAATGATCGTAGTGCGATGGATCCGGAACTGCCGGAACGTCGGATCGCTTTCCTGACGCGCAACTGAGACCGCGAGTATATTAAACAAAGATATCGCAAAAGGTGTGCGAGATATACACGTTATAAGCATTTTTTTCTAAAAATAATTGCTACAAGCATTGTTTTCAATTGTATTTATATTATTTATAATGTTTATTTCAATTCGCGGAACTTGCGCTGACCGCTGTTGACGAGACTACACATTTACGAGCCGTAAATGAGTTGGGAGACTCAGTTGAGCTCGAATGTCATTTAAGTCAAATGTCATTTGAGTTGCCGTGTGACACTGCCTAAATGACATTTACACTGAATGTCATTTGGGGTAAATGTCATTTGAGGTGCCCATCTGACAGGGGTATTAGTTGTGCCATAGTATTGTGTTGTATATATATACTTGCTTGTGTTTTGCGTGTGTATTACTTGTGTATTTTTTATTTATTTTGTTCTTTCACCACTGCTGAGTGCCTGTAAAGAAGGGGAGGCCACTACCACGTTGGCTAACCGTTGCGTATAGGCCGAGGGTGGATTAGGGCCACGTCAGGCGGAACTGCCGAGCGTGGAGGCCAGGCAGACGACAGCAAAAGGGCCGAGATTAGTGACGCCCAGGGGGTGGGGAAAGGCTGAGTATTGTGACTAGCCTGAGGAAGGCGAAAGGGTCGAGGGACGGGGATTGAATTAGAGCGAGGGAGGGGTCACGTGCGTCCGTCGTGCTGTCCGCAGTCGCTGACACTCGTTGAGAAGCAGGCCGATAGATGGCGCGCCCTGTTTTGTCTCTCTTTTTTAAAGTGTGCAGTGTCTGTTTTTGCTTGCTTTATTAAAAGGAATTTTAGCTTAAGCAAATTTCGCGTAGCCGTAGGCGTAACCATACTGTGCCGTCGTCAATTGAATTTAGTGGGCTTACGGACTGCTTAATCTGAAGGGCTAACGTCTTGCTAAATTTAAACAGGACACCACCATTTCATTTTATTTATTTATGGGTCACATAGTCACGTGGTTGGGGCCTATAGGAGTCACGTGGTTACTGGCTCACGTGGCACCTTAGTGCCACATGAGCTAGTTTGGACTGCACCACACCTTACTGAGACAGAAGAAAATACAGTCTATGTTGCGGGCGATGTGAAACAGTTATAAAAGGAAGGGGTTTGAGCAGAGATGGCGGCCGTCCTCCTGCCGGGACTTGTTTGCAACTTGCCGATTGCAAGGAACCTTTATGAAACCGGCGTTAGCAAATTAGGCTTTCGTGATTGATTCAAATTTAGTTATTTCTGTCCCCTCGCAGAACGTAATAATATAGCGGCCGATCTGCATTTTGCCTCCTTTCATGAAAGGCGCGAGTCAGGCTACACTGCACCAAACGCCGAGGAGACGTCGGCGAAAAGCTCCGTGTGTGGTTTGGCGACCTTCCCCTCTTCCATTCTGCCAAAAAAGCGCCCGCCAAATGCCGTGATTGCGCCGGCTGAAACGCGCGTAAATTCGTCGAGCATACGCCCTATGTGGGTCGGCCTTTAGCGCTTCCCAAAGGGGGACGTGTATGGCGTTTCCCAAGGGTCATGCTAACGCATTCCTAAGGATCCACGAATAGATTTCCTTTTAATATTTTTTTTTAATCGGGCGTAACGTTACACGGTAACCTGCTTATCTAAATTCGTGCATTTGCGCTTGAAATTTCCAAAATGACGCGATTTTAAACCGAGTTTGCACGCCAGCCGGATGTTCGGTACTGCCCACTCGGCGGAGCAGACGACGCGCGGAGTGAAAGGGGAGAGGGCAATTTTCTCTTTCCGCTCTACCTAGGATCCACAAATGGAATAAAAATTGGCCCACATAGGGCGTATTCTCGGCGAATATACGCGCGTTTCAGCCGGCGTAATCACGGCATTTGGCGGGCGCTTTTTTTCACAGACGGGAAGAGTGGAAGGCCGCCAAACCACACACGGCGCTTGTCGTCGTCGTCTCTTCCACGTTTGATGCAGAAAAGCGCGAGTCGGGCCGACTCGCGCTTTTCATGAAACGAGGTAAAATCTAAATCGGCTGCTATATTATCGCCTTCTGCAAGGGGACAGAAATAACTGAATGTTAATCAGCTACGAAAGCCCAATTTGCTAGCGGCTGTCTCAAAAATGTACCTTGCAATCACCACGTTGCTAACAAGTCACGGCAGGAGGACGGCCGCGATCTCTCTAAAAAAAAAAAGCCCGTGCGTCCGCTTTTCCGCACAACACTGGGAGAGCCAATCAACGCAACTTACGGAGGCAGCTCAGCCAATGACGATGCCGAAACATATGTTTAGACCAAAACCCGCAGTTTGAGTTGTGACACCAGCTCGGAGCACGTGGAGCGAAAGCTCGCGCTGCAGAACCCAGGGATCCTGGGTTCAATCCCCACCCCTGCCCGTTTCGATCAGGGGTGCTATTCTGGTCACAAACGGTACCTTTCGAGTTGTGACGTATCGAGAAAGAAGGGGCGGAGCCTCAAACTAGAATGATTCTTCTTTGAGGCTCCGCCCCAACGTTCGGGTTCACGCACGTGGTCAGCTAGAATCTGACGATCCCACTACGTCGCGATGACGTGTCCACCCAGTTGGGGCGAAGAAATCCCCGCATTTCCCCCTGTTCTTTTTGTTAACTTCTTCCTTTCCTCTGGGATTTAGAACGAGCGAATAACGGAAAAAAGGCTACCTTCCGGAAAATGGAGGGAAACAGAGAAAAATAACATCATCCTTTTAGAAAATACGAAAGATTATTTCAATCATTATGACGTAAAGTAAATTTAACTAAGATATCTCAGCTTGTTTTCTCGAAGTCTTTCGCTACGGTCTTTGAAAACAAACATGGCGAAAACCGCGGTAACGACCTTGTGGTGTTTGTGTCTCGTTTGTGTCGTTGCTTTCCCTGTTTCTGCACAATACGGATGGCATTACGAGAAGAAAATATTATGTGAAGGTACGCTGCAACACCGAACATCCTATGTGAAGCCGCCGTGAACATAACCTGCAAATGGAATTTCCTGTTTGCCTGTGAAGGAGACTCCAAATGGATACAGAGCTGACGATGACTCTGTCGTAATATATGACAAGTCATGAGATCGACGCAGAACGCACCGGTTGTGAAGATGCTGTGGATGATGCAGGAAAGTTTCTTTGGGCAGTTTTATTAATGCTTTGCTCCCTTTGCTTACTGCAGTGATTACGACGGTAGTCCCCATGCCATGCTCTTTGCTTTCGGCGCTGAAGAAATGGACGCGACCGCACGATCTCGGGCAGTCTTTTTTACTTACATTTTTATTTGCAGAAAAGCTCGTGCGAAAACAAAAAAGAAAGAACAAAAAGTTTTTACACGTCCCTACATAGGTACCTCGCTATCCCATTGGCTTCATTGCGCGTGACGATTCAACGCTAGTTGCCATGGGAACGTTCGTGAAACTAGAAAGCCTCTGTTTGCCGCTAACAGTCATTTTTCGAGTTCGGGTTGTGACGACAAAATTACGTAAGAAGAAGAATGCACGGGACAATTTGCATTGTTTTAACTCGACAACCGTACCCTTGGCGACATAAACTCGAAAGAACATGGCCGCGATGCTCGTCGGATCGACCGCGGCTGGGGTTTGACATCCGATCGGTCACTTGATCAACGCGCACACAAATGCTTTCGTGCTGTTGAATGAGCCCATTCGGCGGCAGGACCGGGTCGCAGAGCACAGTGAGCTGGCGTTTAACGTCTCCGATATAACACTTGGCGAGATGCAAGACTTGGCTTCTATTTGTGCCGGTGTTATGAAGCTTGAAAGTGGTGGTGTTGTTGTGGCTCGTATGGTAGCCTTGCTGAGATTATGAAGACGGTAATAGACCTTCATTCAGCGTTGCCATGCGTCAAGATTCAAAACCTCACCTTGACACAAAGTTAACCACGTTTCCGCGAGCACGGAGGCAGCTGCCAACGGTCTGAGAAAGAATTGTGCAGCCACCACGACCGCCAGCGATCGCCCCAACGGCAAGAAAACAAACGACAAGCTCATTGAGGTTTTTGTAGTGCTGACTGCTGATTCATCGGACGACAAAGGTGAATGATGTTAAACGCAACTTAAGTTTGGCAGCGTTTTGCAAAACAAATTTGTTTCGTTGAAAATTTAATTTGTGGAATTCATTAACGCCTTGAAAGTTTGACGGGGACTGCATTGTGAACGCAGTCTTCACACAAGTGTTTTCTACTGTGCGTGCTTTGCCTGCATGCATATAAAGACAGAAACACTGCCTATATGGTGCATAAAATAAAGGAAATTTCCCTTATCCTGATCATGTTGATTATCTATTGAGTGCTGTTGATATTAGTGGCGTAGCCAGGAACTTTTGAGGGGGTGAGGGGGTAGGGGGGTTGAGGTGGCTGGGATGTTCATGACTTGGGGTGCGGGGGGGGGGGGGGGGGATGGTGTCGAAATTTGTGGGTATATTCTAGGGCCCGCCGAATTTGGGGAGGGGGGGGGGGGGGAGGCGAAGCCCCATAAGCCCTCCCCCTGGCTTTGCCACTGGATGATACCATAAGGGGAGCATCCTACATTCACAGGCTGCCATAAGCATGTGCATAGCCACTGAGCTCGTACCACAATGGCAAGATAGTTGCTGACATTCTTCACGTTACGTAGCGGTTCTTTCTTTAGTACATAAGCTCGGTTTTCCTTCACACATCTACTCTGCTTCCGCTTGTCGTTTATACTTGATGGTGATAAGTCAACAGTGCGTATTTGCTCTGCATTACAGGCAAATTTAAAAAGATCCAGCTCACACTACTCTTTAATTTCAATGAGTTACTGTCACTTTTGAAACGAATTTTTTAATTGTTATCATAACCTTTACATTAAACACACGTGTGTTGAATGTAGGACAATTGTATCTTTATTATTTTTTTTGGTCACGGAGATGATGACCATCCACAAGATTGCACTGGCTAAATTTCTCGTCTACAGTGTGTAACAATGTTACCATACTCTGTCAGACTAAACTCCTGCTGTCCAAACAACTAACGATTCATCTTAGGACACACCTGTTTGTAGTTCATTGCAGGGCATCGAAAAGTGTTTCTTATGACTGTCCGATGACTGACATGCAATTCCAGAAGCTTGGCGTGAAAAGGTAAAGTATCTAATTGATACAATAAAATGCCATCAGCAACCCATCCAGATTTTATTGCGTGATTGACGGTAGCTACAAACCGCAACAAATGGTCAACTGAAGACATAGGTACTAAGAGTGCACTAACTTCGAAGTGGTAGAAACCCTGATGTTCTAACATCAACTTACCACCAAGTTGTCAATGGCAAAGTGGTGTTTGCGGCAAAGTGTTGGAGTCCCTCAGAACGGTGACGATCTCCTTCAGACTGATAATGATGGTGACGAAGGTTCAGTTAGATTCTAGCTTCCGTCAACGCACCCTACGACGTCGGTGTGCTTGTCGTGGTGGCGACGAAAGCCTTCTTTCGCACATACTTCAGCTGCCTCGGTCCGGGGTTTTGTCGACCCAGCCGTCTCTCCCCACCGGTTGACAGCGACACTCGCGACGGCCGTCACGGCTCTGATCACCATCCACTGGGCATTAGCTATGTGATCATCGGTGGCAACCGCGCTCTTGTAGTTCCCCGCTGCGAAAAAGCTCAGTGCGATTCAATTAGTAGCTGTTGCTCGACGGTCATCATATCTCATCGTCGCCGTCTCTCGTCGCGCAGCTGGTCACACTGCGATCACACGGTGCTTTTCGACAAGCGGTACTGTCGTCAGAAACAGTCGTCGTGCATAGCGAAGGCAACCCGGTGCTCGCAGAAAACCCGTCATTGTACGCGTTGGATGAGCCATCGTTGTGCAACAAGCATCGCCGCCATTTTCTACGCTCTAGAATCCTGCCCAAAGCTTGTTCCCCTTCGTGCAATAGAAACAGAAGTTAAAAGCACGAGCACATCACCCCGAACGATGCTTGCACGAACGTTGGCTTGCACTGCGCAAGCGCGCCTGCTCGACAGGGACGTTGTAAGCCCGGAGCACGTTCTTGTAGCTCCTACACCCGCACTAGCTCGCACTCATAGTGAAACAGAAAGTAGGGTGTGTCGAGTAATACCGCAGTTAATCTAATTACGTGACTTCCGCTATCTGCTACGTAGGTCGGACGTGGTCATACGTCATTTTGTCGTCACGGTCCGAACTCGGAGAGAGACAGTTACGGCAAATGGTTGCTTTCGTGTTTCGCGAACGTTACCATGGGAACCGCGTGGAATTATCACGCGGGCTGTGGCCAATAGGAGCGCGCGGTTCATAGGGGGAGGAGTTTTCGAGAAACACGAACGTGACCGTTTGTGACCAGAATAGCACCCCTGGATGAGCATCGTACCGGCGTGCGGTCGTGGATCACTACTGCGTGGTGCACGTTAAAGACCCCAGGTTAGCGGTTGTACTGCACTGGCTAAATTGCTCATCTACACTCTGAGAAATGCCTGCGTGTCTACTTACCCGCAAAACACTCAAAGAGCCAATCATTGCGATCTAGGAAATCATCTCAGCGAATGATGAGGCGGAACATCTGTTTAGACCTAAACTGAAGTCTGCGCTGTGGCATTACGCAATGCAAGCATGACGCTTTGCATTGCGTAATGCCACAGCGCAGACTTCATTTTTAGGTCTAAACAGATGTTCCGCCTCATCATTTGCTGAGCTGATTTCCTAGACCGTAATGATTGGCTGTTTAGTGTTTTGCGGGTAGGTAGACTCGCAGGCATTTCTTAGAGTGTACAGCGGGTGACTCGTCGCAACTTTAAATGGCTGACCAACTACACGCTGTATAAATATCCCCACAACCAACACAACACAACACAGTCTGAGTTGTGACATTAAGCAATGCAAAACGTCACGCTTGTATTGCTTAATGTCAAAACTCAGACTGCGTTTTTTGGTCTAAACACATGTTTCAGCATCGTCATTCGCTGAGCTGCCTCCGTAAGTTGCGGTGTTTGGCTCTTCGACAGAGATAACAAAAAAAAACAAAAAAAAATAGGGGCAGGTCTTTTTTACATTAGGTGTCTCCAAACCCCGGCCCGTGGGCCAAATCCTGCCCGCGGAAGTCTTCCGACCGGCCCGTGGCTGGCCGCACTTCTTCCAATGAAGCCCGCCCTGCGGCCAGCTGTTGCAGGAGCAAAATAAGCGCGCGTATAGAAACGGCGCCGGAACGCACACTAATCGCGTAAACGAAGATATCAGGAAAAAACGAGAAAAAAACTGCCTATCGTAAGGAGCGTCCTCTCGTCATATTATTTATTTAACATTTTCATCACCGGTATCACCATTCTTAGTCCCCCGTTTTATACCTAGCTGTGTAACTCGTATGTTAAAAATCACTTCGCGTTCCCATGCATATTGTACTTAGTGTCCTGTATACATAGCTTGCAAGTGTCGCCATTGCTGGGTACTGACAGTTATTTCTACTTACTGGTTTCTTCGAACTACAATTTCTGCGGTGTGAAACTGACACGGAGAACCGAACGCTCACGGCGCATAAAATACTGGCCTGGCCGCGAATGACGTCACATGCAAGCTATGGATTGCATATTGTCAGCATCTTTTCTACCATTTTCATTAGTTTTACGCCCAGTTGGAACTCGCCAAAGTTCCTATGCTCTTTGATTTATGCATGGAGAGTTTTCTGGGTCCCAATTATTGTGTAATGTCATAATAAGCTAAATACTGGATTTCCAAATAAAGTAGATGTATTCATCCACCTTAGATTATTTTTTTTCGACTTCCGCTCAAAATGTCAACTGGATATAGACCCTTTTCACAAGGGCGCCGCCATCTTGAATGGTCGTCACTTCCAGTATGGGCGAAAATATTGTTTTGCCGTCGCCACGCCAATAGAAGATATTTAGGATATAAGCGTAACCGTGTGGGGATAAAAGGAGGGAGGATTACGCACCTTTACGTCTGGGGACCAGTGCTCAAAGGGGAAATCCGATGCCCGTCCCACCGCGCGGCCGACGGCTACCAGCGAGGGCGGTCGCCGCGCCGGGTTCAGCCAACGCCATGCCAACAACGATGATCCCGGTATCCAACTGCGTTTATTGAGTACCAGGGGTCCCCAACAAGACACTGCGGTCAAGCGAGCCGTGGACACAGTGTGCCCGCAGCGCCCGCCGACCTGAGAGCCAAAGGGGTTATTGCGAGCGGAGTCATCGCCGGTTGGAAGAGCTCACGCCGCTACCCGTCGTTGCAGGAGTTCGGGGCCACGGCTCATGGCAGGCGGTCATCCACAGGTTGTGGGGACGCCGACTGTCAGAGCCAGGGGAATCACTAGCGTGGAGTCATCGCCGGTCGGACGAGCTCGCGCCGCGACTCGACCCGTTGCCCGGAGTCCAATCCAGGACTCCCCGACCACACGGCCGTCCACTCGGAGGGCAGGCCCGACTCTCCCGTGCGCGATCTCCCTGGTCCGCCCAAAACGGGAGACGCGCGGAGGAGTGCGAGAGAGTAGGCCAGCAAGGTGGCGCACTCTCTCCAACACGATACGGGACGAGCCAGCTCGAAGCCAGACAACTCCGGCCGGCACGTCCGCGGCTTACGCCTTCTCGGGGGAGGGAAACCAGTGGCTCCCACAATCGTCACACATTCTCGTTTTGCCTCCGCTCTATTTTTTATTGTCTACAGGTTGAAACGTTTTATTATTTTATCGTCGCCCATACCGGATACGCCTATTATGTGGCTGGAGACGAGAGTACACAGAAAAGGTCTGTATAAATGCTTATCTATGATTATTTATTTAGTGTTTCCTCATTTATATTTACTTAATTAGTTTTCTGCCCTCAAGACGGCGACAGATATCTGATCCGGCCGCTTGGCCAAATATTTTGGAGACCCCTGCTCTAGTCCATTTCTTCAAAAAGTGGCGTGTCCGAACCAGGAACGGATTTATGGGTCACGCCTGGGGGGGGGGGGGGGGGGGGGGGGGGGCCGGTAGGCGTTTGGCCCGGGAATGGGGGAGTCTGCTGAGATATCACGTTACGGTCGAAACGTTGCCCAGGTCTATTTTGTTGACCCAATATTTGCTATGTCCCCAAAATCTAAATTTTGGGCTGGTGTTTATCAATGATTTTATTAAAAAATAGTTGACCTTACGGAACTTAGGGGGGGGGGGGGGGGGGGGGTCGCCCCCACCCCTTCACAAATCTGCCCCTGGTGCGAGCCGGTGGCGTGACCCAGTGGTAACACGCTCGCTTCACACGCAGCGGAATTGAAATCAAATCCTGAAAACGCCGCGATATTTTTTTATTTTTTTTATTCCGCCCTAGAACGGGCGCCAGGAAATATTCCCCAAGCCTTGAAGTAAACCACGGCGTCACAGTGTCTTGCCAGCATTCGTCGCTGTGGCACTATTTGGCGGATATTGTTTCGCGCGTGGTGCTTTTCGTCCCAAGGTCCCAGTAATCCTGACTAATCCTGCTCCGAGGACGAGCTGTTGCCCCCGCCACGGGTGTAGGGGGAGTCATCGCGAGCGTCTTGTTCCGTCTGCAGTCCGCCGACGGAACTCCACAAAGGATTCAAGGTCGTCTTCCTTCCCTGATTTTGGAATGTGCATTTGTTGACCTCAAGCTGAACGAGTGAGCAACTCAATGCGGAGAGCAAGTCGTCTGCTCTTATTGCGCAGGAGTGGCGGTGACGTCAGAACGACGCCGAGCTTTGATTGGCTGTGATCGACAGGATAGTGGGTAGACCTCAATGCTAGATGCATTGAGGTCTACCCACCATATTTTTCAATCAGCCAATAAGAGCTCGGCGTTCTGACATCATCGCAACCCCTGTGCAAGAAGCAGACGAACTTGCTCTCCGCATATTTTTTTTTCTGATGCCGCACACGCCTCCTCGAGGGTCCAGTCTTTGCAATTAATGACAGAGGTAATTACTTTATAGCGAAATAAAAGAGACTAACAAGAGTGCTGAACTTTCAAAGATGCCCACCATGTTCATGCTGGTTCCCGCTCTTTGTCTTCGGAGACCACTATGCATTTGAATGAATCGCTACAAACGCACTGGAATTATTGTTGTAGTATCATTTGACGAGTGATAATTAAAAGAAAAAAAACTATAGAAACCATTTTTTACTCTTGTTTCTGTTTCTCAAAAGCAGTGTTTCGGCAAGATATTTCTGGCCTATATATTTTTAAAGAGAAAACTAACCTTCTGGTTGATGCGTGTTTGTTTGTCCCCGCGTCTTCCATTCGTTTCTAGTTTAAAATAATGTGTTCCCGGTCTCTCCGGCAATTATTTTTTTTAAAAATACTGAAATCACCCTGATGGCCGCTTTAACTAATAACCTCAAATAAATTTCACTCACCCAGAGGCTGCTATCGCGTTGCGTGACTTTATCACCTTTTTCAAACGCAACTCCAAAAGTCTGAAATACAATTACGTTTATTTTTTTTTATAACTTTGTTACCTTAGAACTCTTAGTTTAACGGAGTTAGTTACGAGACAAAAAAAAAAAAAAAGCCTTGATAATCTAACGTATTGTTTTTTGGCCACGTAGGCCACAACTCATCTATTGTCAAAGCCGCACGCTGAGCCGGTAACATTGTCAGGTTGAAGACGATAATTAAAAATGGTTTTAATTACGATGTGTAGGTTGAAAGTCACATCAAAATTTAAACACGCCTTTTCCCGGGTCATTTTTATATTAGGAGAGAAGAGGACGCTGATTTTTAACCGGTTGTTTCGCACAAAATTTTTTTTTTCGCGATTAATTTTTTTTTGGTTATATCACGGGCGCTTGAAGCATTTGAGGCCATGAAAAGTATTGATGTTGTGGTTGTCAGTGGCCATTTGAGGCTGGACTCTATGCAAGGAGTATGCTGCGAACAAGAGACTTCTGCGGCGTAAGCTCCGAAGACCTGCCGAAGCTGAGCGACCGGAGGTTGTTTGAGACGCAAAAGAAGGCTTGTCTTTGTAAACACAAAAATGGGTGTACAGATCTCATCTTGCAACAGACTCTTATGTGCCTTTCTCCTATCATGAAGTTAAAGTGTTCATTTCGAAGAGTATTTGGCGAGAGTATCGAAATCCTTTCACGGCCCATCTGAACAAAAACTCTACTTCGTGGCATACCCCGATTGGTAATTTATTACTCGAATCATATTATAAATTCGTTCGATAATTTAGAAACCATTCCAGAAACGGGTTCCTGGCCGGTGCCGTTTTTAGCGTTCGTGCGTCGTACATTGATTTCTTTCTGAAGCGTCGAACATACGAGAGTTGGGCTGTAATGATCACAGTCTGGGTTACAGCTGGACTGTGAATTTCAACATGAGAACAGTACATTGGCAACCCATGCTCACGTGAACAAGGCGGGTAGAGCGTGTTCACTGGCAGTGGCGAATATGAAAATACTTATTTTCCCCGCGATCGGCGAACTTAAAGGGACCATGAAATGATTTTTTCAACATCGTCCCTGTTAGCTCCAATCCTCAACTCGAAAGCGAAGTGAGAAATCACGTGATCGTGACGTGCATGGGCATCGAATGCGATAACTTCAAGCTTCCTCCGTGTTTTTGAAGCGCACCAAGGAACTTGTCACTCGCAAATGATGATAAGTACCGTCACGGCACTCATTGGACAGGAACGCGAGTTTATATGATCGTCGACGGATTGATTGTTGACGAGCGCATACGTCCGAGTGACCCAGTGCTCGTGTCCAATGGGTGAGCTGGGTTCGGCTGACGTGCTTACACTCTAAGAAAAGCCCGTGCGTTTTCTTTCCCGCAGAACGTGCGGACAGCCAATCACTGCTGTTGGCGGAATCAGCTCAGCGAATGGCAATGTCGAAACATATGTTTAGACCAAAAAGCGAAGTCTGCGATGTAGCATTAAGCAATGCAAAACGTCACGCTTGCATTGCTTGATGCTACATCGCAGACTTCGCTTTTTGGTCTAAACATATGTTTCGACATTGCCATTCGCTGAGCTGATTCCGCCAACAGCACTGATTGGCTGTCCGCGTGTTCTGCGGGATAGAAGACGCACGGGCTTTTCTTGGTGTGTAGGCCCCGCGGATGGATCACAGTGAAACTCCGAAGAGCATTAGAAGGAAAGGAGGTCGTAAATAGTCCACAATATTTTCAAATTTTCGTACCGAAAAGCAGGCGTTTGACTTTCTACCTTCGTGTACTAGTTTTCGTTTGGCGCTCTAAATGATATGCGATTAGCAAAGTCCCAATTTAACCCAGCCAAAAATTCATTTCATGGTCCCTTTAATTGTAGGGAAAATCAGTTTGTGCCGCGTGTCTCTTGTGTTTCCCACCGTTACTTTTTATTCTATGCCTACAGTTCTTTCAAATAGCTGAAACCCAAGTCAAAAGTAGCCATTAAATCTATCAAGACTGTTCTCACGCAAAGCAAGGCAAGAAAACGTATTTACTAAAGCTTGCTAATTGTGTACAGTTTAGGAAGAATGTAGTGGCGAATAGCATGAACAGTAAACTATAAAAGACACATCTTTCTTTAAAAAAAGTGCCCGTCATGCTTGTTAGTTGGTGCTACACGTAAAAGATGGTAAAAGAGGACTTTAAATCAGATTAGTTAACGTTAACGTAACTGCAAACTCAAGGCGCTAAAAAAAATTAAAAAAAAATGGCACTTTGCGTTCTTCTATGATCCGCTCCTGGTATTTGGAGCGACATGCAAGCTATGCATTATCAAAACATTATTACTTATTTTCATGGTGAGAAAAGGGAGTGCTTTCTGATCTACTAATTTAGTTGCGTCGACTGCTTTGCCCTGTGTTGCGTCGTGCTGCACAGCGTTTCCCCATTGGCTCGCCGTAAGTGTCACCATAGCAACAGCTAGACGCAAGCAGTTTTAACAAGGCGCGAGTGGCTGCAATCGCAGTCGAATGCAACTCTGTGAACGAACCTTTAGTGTGCTGATGTTTCCGCTTCCAAAAAGTGGAGAGAAAACAAGCATGTTAAACCGCCAGTTGACGCATAAATTGTTAGCCAGAAAAACCGCAATATTTTTTTCTATAAACACGTCCTCACCGCCACTACCATCGCTGAACACTGTGTGGTTATCAATTAGTTTGTTGTGATTTGGATGAGTGTGACAACCATGTGCTCTACTGAAGCCCGTGACACAGAGTTCAGGGCGAGGGAAAGGAAGGCTGGGAGGAGGAAGCAGTCGGAATGCTGAAGCGGGGGGATGTTACCTCCTCTCCTCTCCTGCAATCCATCTGCTTCCCACTCCCCAGCCTTCGTTTCCCTGGCCCTGAACTCACTCCCGCGCGATGTGCACTGTTAGAGTAAACAGGACGCCACCGCCTTTTCGCATTTTACTTCAAAAGAGCGCAAATATTTACCGCTTTATATGAGTGCCCAAAGTGACAAATTTCCGCCAGAGTACTAGTCCCTATAACAAGCCTTTAATTCTTAGGAAAAAAACCAGGAAAGAAACTGCGTCAGCTTTTTTTACGCCCTGAGACTGATGTGATGTTTGTTCTAACTACAAGATACAAAAATTCAGTTTGAAGCCTCTTTAGACATCATAAGCTATTTTACCTCAAAAGGAAAATTTTTGAATACGAAAGGAAACTATTATAATACGAGTTTCAACATCAATTTTCTCAAAAATAAAATTTCTAGTCTTGTTACGTATGAAGAGCCCTTAATATGGTATAAAATATCAGGTAAAGATCAGATATATGATCTGCAGTTGGACATATAGGACCGTATACGTTTGAAGAGAGATATTCCGAGATGCAAAGCTAGCTTGGTCTTTGCGCCATTTTGTCTGCCTAAAATTGGCACTTAGTCGCAGGTAACACGTTGACGATAAACGGAGTACTATTGACAGGACGCGTCAGGTCGAATTAGCGTGATACTCCCCAAAGCGGTCGTCAGAGGACAATTCGGCACACGTCGGCCTTCATGCTTGGCAGCTGCTGGACACGTGAGCGTGCAGGCTGCATTGTCCTCCAACGCTGAAGGTTGAACTGGTTGCTTCCCCTGAAGATGAGACAGGCGATGAGACAGGGTCGCCTTCTGCCCCTGCTTTGTCCTTGCGCGATTCAACTTCAGAGTTGCCCCCCCCCCCCCCCCCCCCAGCAACTTCGACTACGCGAATAACTACGCAGAAGAGCCATCCTTGTGATAGTGGTACCCTCTCTTGCCGTTGATTCGTTTGCCACCAAGTATTACGCAATTACAGCTTCAGAGAAAGCGGGGATGTGTGCCCGGAAGCCCTTAATTTGATGTCGAGTTCGTGAAACCTTCCTGGGCCTCTATATACATTCACATACTTTTTCCAAGATTTGTTGACTGCATTAGAGCACAACCGCGCATTATCAACGTCCGATGGCATTTATACAGCACAAAGTACCATTAAATGACACGCAGACACTGCGTAACTTGAAAACAAACAAAATCAATTTACAGCAGAATGTCACATGCTTTGTTTTTCCGAAAAGCGCCCATGAAAGGAATATGTACCAATGGAAGGAAATATAACACAATATATTTATTTTTACTTATTTGAGAATACTGCCGGCCAACGTTTGAGGGCCAAGGCATGATAAAACATCAGAAACGATCAATGAGTCGAATAAACACAACAACAACAATTAACAAGTAGGTAGCTTAGTCATTGGTGACAGAAAAAAAGTTCATCAACTGCACTTGCAAATGAAGCAGTAGAAACACTCGCCGTCACACTTGGGAGCAACCCATTCCACTCATAAAGAGAACGAGGAAAAAAAGGAGTACTTAAAAAAAAAAAAACATCTTTTTTTTTTTTTTAACGGAACTTAAGAGCAAATTCTTGTTCTGCCTTGTATCACGATTCACGTTATACTACTAATAATATTCAAAATTTAAACCAGCCTTATTATGCGTAATATTATGCAAAACTTTTAATCGCTTTTTTTTCCTTCGACTTGATAACATACACACTCCGGAGGCGGTGAACAACGGTGTCACGTGCGAATGTTTGCCGTATGAGTTATAAATAAATCTAAGAGATTTTTTTTGAAGCCTCCCAATTGGTCAATGAGCGATTGCGAGTGTGGGCCCCATACTATGTCAGCATATTCCAGCAAAGGACGAATCGGCGATTTATAGGCCGTCAACTTTGTCGCAGAAATACAGTGACGCATTTTTCTATGCAGCGACGACGGTTTACTTGACGCTTTTGTGATAATCTGCTCAATATGAATAGCCCAGCTTAAGTTGGACGTGATAGTAACACCCAGATACTTGTACTCATTATTTACTTCTAAGGCATTTGAATGAACACAGGGTGTCTCAAGTAGCGCCCAGGCTCTTCAAAATCGACCGCAAAAATCGGTTTCTTAGCCTATCGCGCTGATTTTCTGCAGCGTTGCCCACAGGCGGTGCATTTCTACATAAAATTTGCAAAAAGCAAAAAAAAAAAAAAAAAGGCTTAACTGCTATGGAAACGCAGCGAAGCCACCGGTCTTCAAACAATACGGCGCCGTTTCGCACGGGAGATAAGAGATGGCACAAGTGGTCGCGACGCCAACTGCCGCCAACGAACGAACATACCGCGAAAAAAGCCGGCGTCAAATGGCAGACGATATTTTCAACTCAAAAGCTGCGCGAGCTTTTTCGATGTCAGTTGCGAATGCATGATTTTATCATTACTAATAAAACATATTGAATGGATACATAATCGAATAAAAAAATCGTTTTGGGTTATTTTTACTGTTTTTCTCGGGGTACTTGTCTGCTTTGCAGGAGTTCTCGCCGCATGCGGAACGCGCGCCGCTTTTGAGTCGAAAATATCGTCTCTCGGCGCCGATTGCTCGTTTGTTGGAGGCACTTGGCGTCGCGACCGCTTGCGCCATCTCTTGTCTCCCGCGCCAAACGGCGCCCTATTGTTTGAGGAGCGGTGGCCTCGCTGCGTGTCCATAGCAGTTAAGTCTTTTTCTTTTTTTACTTTTTCCTCAGGTAAGTTCGCTTTTTGCAAATTTTATAGAAAAAATGCACCACCTGTGAGCAATGCTGCACAAAATCGTAGCGCGATAGGTTAATAAACCGATTTTTGCGGCCAATTTAAAGAGCCTGGCCGCTATTAGAGACACCCTGTCGTATAAAAAAGGCACCTTCTATAGTGTAAATGACATTTGCACACATTTCTTGACACTGAGATCCATTTGCCATTTTTGACACCACAATAAATCATTTGACTACTCTCTTCTAAGCAGTTTTTTGTTAGATACACAAGATATCTTAGAAAACGATACACATTCATCAGTAAAAAAACGGCACTGTATACGGGCTTATCAACTCGCAGTCATTGATAAAAACCAAAAAAAAAAAAAGCAACGGTCCGAGTACCGAGCCCTGGGACACTCCAGAAAGAACAGGTAACTCTATTGATTCGGCGTTGCCTACACAAACTGTTTACGATTCGTAAGGATATGAGTCTATCCACCTCAGTACGCGATCCTTGCCTAACACTTGCTTCAATTTATGCAGTAACTTGCTATGCGAAATCCTGTTAAACGCCTTCACAAAATCTAAGATGGCAGTGTCGACTTGACCATTGTTATCAATCACTGAACCAAAAGTTTTGACGGTATGAAGAAGCTGCGTCACTGTCAAAAAGCCTCGTCGGAACACGTGTTAATAATCTACTAAGAAAGTTTCTTTTACGTTCACGTTTAAAAAATATGTGCCCTCAAACAATATCAGCAACTCTAAAAAAATAACTCATTGCTAAAACAAGTCGCACAGTGAAAATCGCATGATGAATAGCGCGAGCAGTTATTGCAACCACCGCCAGAAATTTGCGACAGGCGCTTCTAGTTCACTTATCTGTCTCCACGCGGCGTATTCACCTTTATCTTTTACGCCGTGGGCAAATTTCCGCCAAAGCGAAGTGTGTGCCGAGTGAAAAAACAAAACAAAAAAACAGTAACTTTAACGATAAAAGAGGATGAAATAATGAATGTCTTGCGCTTGCAACATACTGATAACTTTATCATTCTCCATTATCATTTCATGTCGATACTGCGTCTAAGGAAGAACATCGGAACTTCTAAATAATTTCGCAGAATTGACCGCACGCATTTTCATAGTTCTTATAGTTAACTTGGAGAGCGATAAATTTAGGTACCTTCAGATACAACTGTGTTGTGAGTGAGTATAGGGCATAAAACTCGTGTTATTAATAACTTAGTGATTGATTCCGTACAGGACGTATCTAAGGATGGATTGTCAGCGTAAGTATTTCAGGCACTAAATTTTTTACGCGTGTATGTATATAGACTTGTCGTTATACATACCAGAGAGTGACCCCCAAGGGAAAGATAGCAAAGGCTCCGCTTGGGAAGATGCCTATAATCGAAACGCCATTCGAGCGCGTCGCAATCGACCTGATCGGACCTTTCTCGCCCTCATTAGACACGGGAAACCGCTTCATTGCTTCATTTTGACCATAGTTTACCGTGCTACAAGATTATCCCGATGCAGTGGCACTTCCATCGATGGACTCTAAAACTGTGGCTGAGGGCTTGATCCAGATGTTCTCGCGCGTTGGAGTACCAGGGAAATACTTAGCGACCAGGCTTCAACGTTCCCTTCAGCATTAATGAAAGAGGTAGCCTGCCTCTTGTCCATACAACAGCTAACCACCACGCCTTATCATCCCATGTGCAACGGGATGGTGGAGAAGTTTAACGGGACGCTGAAGACAATGCTCCGAAAGATGTGCCAAGAGAAGCCACGACAGTGGAATCGCTATATCACTCCCTTCTTGTTCGCCTACAGAGAGGTACCGCAGCGCAGTCTATGTTTGTTTGAAAATGTCTTTAATAATAGTAAGATGAAAGAAACATCAGGGCCAGGTCAGCTGGGCTTAAGCCGTCGGTGCTGTCCTGGGATGGGGGATGGGGATTAAATGAAGTGAGTCAGGTGAGCCTCCTTAATGAACCGAAGGAGGGAGTCGAATAGTTCTTTTCGATGCTTGGGTGAGCCGGAGGGTCTGGTCCATTCCGCCAAGCTCTTGGGTCTTTGATCCTCGGGGATGGTCTGTAAAATTTCTTCTTTTTTCTCCAAAATGTTTATGCAGTCCCAGAAAACGTGATTTTCTGAGGCCACGACCTTGCAGTGTCGGCAGAGACTTTCGTCCGTGTCGTCTGCGGGGTCTGAGTTTTCTTCGTTGTACCTTTTCAGTCGTTGCTTGTTCCAAGCGTACATTGCAGTACGTTTAGGTACCATGGCGGTTCCCGTGCGTAGTCGCCTGAAGCAGACCCTGTCCCATCGGGAGTAGGGTCCATCCGGCAAAGGGTGTGCGTCCTGTTTTCTGAGTGCATGGAGCCTCTCTCGGCGCTCTGCCCGCTCATCATCCTTGAGAGCTTTAGGGTCTTGTCTTTCCGAGGAGCACGTGAGGCCACCATAGCCGGGATCAGAAGAAGGAGAAGAGAGCATGACCCGTGCTGCGGCATGTGCTGCCTCGTTCCCAGGAATGTTTTGGTGGCCTGGGATCCACCTCACACTAAGCTTTGTTTGTCGGTTCATGACGCGTGCTTTGATGGCCTTTGCAGTCTTGTTGGAAGTGGATGGGTTCCTGCATTCTTCGTATGCGGCCTTAGAGTCCGTGTAGACGAGGCATTCTTGTTGAGGGTCCGAGTTTTTAACTGCCATAAGAATAGCCTTGAGTTCGGCATCTCGAGAAGCCATGGACTCGTTTAGCTTTAAAAGGGCCAAGTCTCCCTTGCTGTTAACTGTCGCCAAAGCTACGACGTCTTTGGAGACGGCCGCATCCGAGTAATAAACAGTCTTTCCCGATTCTACTTCGGCTTGCGTTTGTTTGAGATGGCCCCTTGCCATAGTACATCTTCTATTTTCTTGTTCTTTGCCCATATTTTGAGGGACGGGCTTTGTCTCTGTAATGAAGGTGTCTTCCCATGGCGGGAATGCAGTTTCATACAGGTGGGTGGCGTATTGATATCCTAGCTTGTTAAGAATCTTTCTCCCCGCCGGTATCTTCTGTAGTCTCAATACTTGGCTTAGTTTGTCCTCGGCCGCAATTTCGTTCAGCCTGTTGATATCGGCGATTTCAATCAAATCTTCAAGTTTGGTACATTTAGGGAGCCCAGTGATGAGCCTTCTGGCGTTGTTGTTCAAACGCTCTTGTCCGTCCTTCTGAGCCCTAGAGAGGCGAAGGTAGTTCCACCCGTACATTGTTTTCGAGACCAGCAGGGCACGTACAAGCGTTCGGAGGGTATGTTCTTGTGCCCCCCATGATTTGCTTGTGACCTTGCTGATTGTTCCAATGGTGCTCTTCCATGTCCTTCTAATGTTATCGTACCATTTAGTCGCTCGGCCGTCTTCTTGGATTATCACGCCAAGAATTTTGACATCCGGGGCCCTTTGAATGGTCGTTCCGTTTACCTCCAACCGCATTGAGCTGAATCTTTCTCTTCCCGTTTTGTTGGCTACTATTACATACTGTGTCTTTTCGGCAGATATTTCCATATTAATATTCTCCAAAAAGCAGGCTATTGCGTCCAAACCGCCGTTTAGGTAGTGTTGCTGCAGTAAGATGGTTGGGGTGACTGACCACAACGTAATGTCATCGGCGTAGATGGTATAATTTAAGCATTCATGCTTGTCCAGTTCGAATGCAAGGTCCGCCATCACCATGTTGAAAAGCGTGGGGGATATCACTGCGCCTTGTGGTACTCCTCTGGTAAGAACAGTCGTCTTCCCTTCTGTTCTGCCGACTTGCACAGAAAATGTTCGCTCAGTTAAGAATGACCTGATGAACTGTAGGCATTTTCCCTTGAGGCCTCTGTTGATGGCTCCTCGAATCACTGCCCAGTGAGGTACCGAGTCGAAGGCCTTTTTTACATCAATTGCCACCACTGTCTTTGGTCTGTTAGAAGGTTGTTTGGACAGCACGTCTTTGTGAATGAGGGCTATGCTGTCCGTGGTGCTAAGGCCAGGTCTGAATCCGGTCTGAAATGGAGAGTAGGCGGGAGATTCGTTCTTGCCCTTGTCCTCCAACATCCAGGTGATCCTAGCTAGCACCATCCTCTCCATAATCTTGCACATATTTGAAGTGAGGGATATTGGTCTTAAGTTTTGCAGAGAATCGAGCGGTTTTCCCGGCTTCGGGATGGGAATCACTGTTGAGTGTTTCCACTCTTTCGGGATATCTCCGCTTTCCCAGACCTTGTTGAAGACTTCGAGCAGTTGTTCTTTGCCCTTCTCCGGGAGATTGCGCAAGGCGGCCACGGTGATCCGATCTGGGCCCGGCGTCGTGTTCCTTGCCTTCGATAGTGCCTGGACTAGCTCCCCCATGTTAAAGGGAGCGTCCATGGGTGTCTTTGCAGAATACTCTGGTTTGTCCTCTAGTGGCCGTTTGTTGTTGTCAGGGGGGAAGAACAGGGAGCCAGCGGTGTCCGCCAGTTCTTGCTCCGATATCCCCAGCCTGAGGGCGATGCTCTCCCCTGTCTTCTTTGCTTTTTTCTTATTGTTGAGACCCTTAAAAGTTCTCCACATTCTTTTTGATCCGGTCTTCTCGTTAAAACTGTGGCAGTGTCTCTGCCAGTTTTGTCTTTTTAGCTGAATCGTGTACCTCTTGGCTTTTGCAGAGGCTGCATTGAACTTAGCTCTCAAGACTTTGTTCTTCCTGTTCTTTCGATGTCGTTGTTGCGCTTGTAGCCTGCTGGCCCATAGGTTAAGGAGGTGAATGTCCGGATCCGGGGCCTCTTCCTTGACGTTGTAAATTTTGGTTGAAGCTCTGAGGGCTGCGGAGATTCTGCTTTCGATGCTCTGTTCTTGGTCTTCTTTTTCGAAGGCCATCCTGAAGCAGTCCCACTGGATAAATTTTGTCTCTCTCGTCACTGGCCTTTCAGCAGCGAGGGTGATCTTTATTGGAAAGTGGTCGCTTCCCATCGCATCTGGCAGGGTCTGCCATTGGATCCTCGTATTGTATGAACAAAAAGTTAAGTCCGGTGAAGTTTCCCGTCCGTTGTTTCCGAACCTGGTCGTGGATTTCTTTTTGTTCAGTAGGCGGAGTTGGGCTCTTTTAAAGTGTTCTTTTAGGCTGTCCCCCCTCTGACTGTTCTTACGGTAGCCCCAGGTTTTTGCCCATGCATTGAAGTCGCCCGCAACAATGAGCTGCTCCTTTTTCCGTTTTTTACGGGCCAGATCGGTGATCCAGCTCATGTCGTCTGCGTCTTTCTTACGAGGTCTTACATAAGCGTTTGTTACAATGTATGACATCTTCTTGATTCGAATTCTCACCGCAATGACTTCCCGAAGTTCATTGCAGACGTGCGTGGTGTCAAGTGCAGTCTGAGCCACGTCCTCTCTGACGAACGTGGCTGTCGCTCCACATGGTTGACCGAGGTCCAACTTTTTCTGCTTGTATATGATAGTGGGGAGTTGATACGTCTTATAACCGGTGATCTTGGGTTGAATCATGTCCACTTCTTGTAAGATGATGACTATCGGCGTGTTTTGTTGCATGCGTTCGAGTCTTAGTTTTAGTTCTGCCATCTTGTTTCGCATTCCCCTGCAGTTCCATTGTAAAATCCATGGGGGTTTTTCAGCCATCTTCTGCGTGTCTTGTCCCTGTTCAGTGTCCTCCATTATGGGCGCGGACTAGAGTGTTGACAGTTTTGCAGAGTTTTTCTATTATGGCTTCGAGTTTGTCCAGGCGCGCATCTTGCGCTTGGAATCGGGCTTCCATTGCCGTATTAAGACCTGCAGCGATCGGCTGCTCCAAGATGAAGCCTCCTTGGTGGTTACCCCCTGCCATGTCGGCCCAAGAGCGAGTCTCTCTTGTTGTTTGTTGGCCACTCTTCTCTTGCTTCTCGGGAAGCTCCGGCCAGGCTTCTATGTCCTCTTTAGTCGGGGGCGGCTTTTTTGGTATCCTCGGTGGAGCGTTCTTGTCTGAAGAGGGTGGGATGGTTCGCTTGGGACAGTTCCTATCTGTAGCTGGATGTTTGCCACCGCAATTCCTACATTTTGGTGGTTGGGTGCACTCGTTGCTTTCGTCGTGCTCGTGGCCGCACTTGCCGCAATAGCTGTTTTCGCTGGGGCAAATGTCTGCACGGTGTCCAAATCGGTGGCAATTGAAGCATACAAGTGGTTTAGGCCTGTATTCGTGCACCTTATATGTAAAATTGCAGAAGCGCACGTAGCGCGGCCTTGTCGTTCCCTCAAACGTAAGCAAGACAGTGGATCTTTTCGGGCCAAAGATATGGGCTTGGATAATGTTGTGTGTTCGGCAGGACACTTCCTCCAAAAGTGTTTCGTCTGTTTCTTCTGGGATGTTCTTGAAGTATACAATGCCCTTGCATTGGTTGGGATTCTGTGCTCTCACTGCCTGAAATTCCATAGCTCCGTCAGAGGTGCAAATTTCCTTGAATTGGGTGAGCTCGTCTGCGGTGGTTGTGTCTTTCGTAACTGCAGCTATCGTGTTCGCTTTTCGGTTGTACTTGAGCGTAAAATTTTCCAGATGTTTAACTCCCGCTTCTGCAGCGGCGGACTTGATTTGCCTAGGAGTGAATTCCATAACGTTCCTTTTGCAAGTTGGGCGGAAAACTACTGCCTGCATCTTTGGTTTGCCACCAGCTGCGGGTAGCGCTGATTCTCTTTCTGTTGAACGCTTGTCCACTTCCTGGGATTCTTGAACCGGACTTTTATTGACGGCGGCAGAAGTCGGTGACTTGCCTTTTTTTTCATTCGAACTTTTGTTAGTTGAGGTTTCTTGTACTGCTACATTGGTGGCGGTCTTTGGTTGTTTAGCCTTCGGTTTTTTGTATGTTACAACTTTGAAATCTGCCAGATCATCCGCGGTCTGGTGGTCCTCTACCATCTCGATTTCCTCTGAAGAGGTGGCTATGGGGTCGTTTACTGCTTCTCTCATCGGGCTTACTCCACGGGGTTGCTTTCTCTTGCGGTTCTGTTCGACTGTGAAAGCTTCGAAGGATTCCCAATCCGTTTCACGAAATTTTTTCATCATACACTGGAGTTGTTCTTTGTTTCGAATAAAGTAATCGAAATCTTCTTTCATTGTGATAAAGTTTGAGATGGCGTCTTTGTTCTCGAGGCAAATTTTTAAGTAAGTGTCACTTACTCTGTGTACAATGACGTTGTTGCCCTGGGTGTTGATTTGCTCTAGGTTTACAGTTTGAGCAGGAATGCCATTCGCTGAAGTTGAAGACATCTCTCGTTTTTCTTGCGACTGCAGTACTTGCGTCGCTGGCACGGCGCCAATAGATCTCTCGTCGCTAGCAGCGGGTCCGTTGTGTGGCGGTCCCAGTGGCATGGCTGGATTGCCGTCCGGTGCCGTAACCTTGTATTCTGCTGCCTGGGTCGTGCATGCGTTGTCCTTAATTGGCGTAGCCATCGTCTGCGTAGCTGGGGTTCTCTGCTGTCCCCGGTCCGGAGTTGTAGAAGGTCGGCCCCGCGAGCGTGCGAGCCGCACAACGTCGGTGTTCTCTACGTCGCTTAGCGTGGGCAAAGCGAAGTATTCGTAGAGAAAAAAATGAATGCGGGCAGGGCGAATGGAAGAGCGCTTCACAGACACGTCCGCTCGCCATCAGATCCTCGTCGTCTTTTTCCTATGTTTTTCGCCTTCTACGTTGATATACGGAAGGCACATTCGAGGCCCTATGACCATCCTGAAGGAGCTGTGGACAAACGACAGTCTCACCGAAGAGGTCAAGACTACCTACGGGTATGTGTTGGACTTAAGAGATCGCCTTGAAGAGACGATGGAGCTGGCCCACAAGAATCTCGCTGATGCGCAACAGGTACAAAAGGAATATTTTGACAAAAAGTCCCAAAAACCGTCAACTGCGAGTTGGTGACCGAGCACTGCTTTTGCTGCCGACTACCCAAAACAAGCTGCTCATGGCTTGGAAAGGTCCATTTCCGGTTGTTGGCACTAAGGGAGCTTACGATTACCTCATCGATTTGGGACACACGCAAAAGCTCTTCCATATGAACCTACTCAAGCGGTACGAAGAGCGGGGAAAGCAAGAACAGCCTCAACCCCAGATATCGGCCATTTTCGCCGTAGAAGACGCAAAGGACGGCTTAGTATCAGCCCCGTCGCTTCAAAAAACACAAGGAGCCAAGGATGTCATGCTTAGCCAGGATCTCTCAAAAGAAGAGAAAGATGAGCTAAGGGCCCTTTTGAAGGGGTACGATGATGTCTTTTCAGACCTGCCCGGGAAGACAAACATCCTTGATTGCCAACTTCAACTAACAAGCGAAGTGCCACTCCAAACACCGCAGCATCCCGTTCCCCTAGTCATGAGGGAGACGATCGAAAAGGAAGTACAGGAGATGTTGCGCGCAGGAATCATTGAAAAGTCAAAATCCCCATACAGGTCTCCACTTATTCTAGTGCGGAAGCCAGACAACACCTCCCGCATATGCGTCGACTTTCGTCGCATCAACATCTTGGTAGGGGACGCAGAACCCATGCCCCGCACAGATGATGTGTTTGCGGAAGTGAGGAAGAAGAGATACTTCTCCAAGTTTGACCTAGTTAAAGGCTACTGGCAAATACCGTTGAAGGAAGAATCCAAGCCAGTTACGGCGTTTTCAACAGCCTCGGGCTTGTACCAGTTCAAATACTTGCCTTTTGGATTAAAGACCGCTTCAGCAGTCTTCACAAGACTCATGAGAGAACTCTTGAACGGGATCCCACATGTGCAACACTATATCGACGATGCTCTCGTTGCCACCGATACTTGGTCAGAACACCTGACGACGCTGCATTGTTTGTTGGTACGAGTTCGTCAGGCAGGCTTAACAATCAAGCCCAGCAAGTGCGAGATCGTCATGAAAAAGATCACGTTCTTGGGCCACGAGCTTGAGGAAGGAGAGATTCGACCTTTGCTGCGCATACTAGAGCAGGTCATAAAGGCGCAAAGGGCACAGACGAAGAAGCAGGTCCGAT
Organism: Ixodes persulcatus; assembly: GCA_013358835.2. Lineage (NCBI taxonomy): Eukaryota > Metazoa > Arthropoda > Arachnida > Ixodida > Ixodidae > Ixodes > Ixodes persulcatus. The sequence continues at coordinate 79,490 of JABSTQ010005660.1, read as the reverse complement.
CATTCTTGGGCCTGGCAAATCATTACAGGCAGTTCGTACCAGGATATGCTCAGATCGCCCAACCCCTAATGGAAATGACAAGCAAAAGAGAGCCCAACAAGGTACATTGGACAGACGAAAGAGGAGAGGCCTTTAATACGTTAAACGTCGCTCTCTCCGCTAGACCTGTGTTGCGAGCACCCGATATCACCAAGGAGTTTGTCGTGCGAACGGATGCGTCAGAGACCGCGGTTGGCGCCGTCCTGATGCAAGAGCACGAGGGATTGCTGCATCCCATATCCTACGCCAGCAAACAACTTCTTCCGCGCGAGCAAAACTATTCCACGGTAGAACGGGAATGCTTGGCCCTAATATGGGCAATTCAGAAATTCCACATGTACCTATATAATAAACAGTTTACGGTACCAACGAACCACCATCCACTGCAGTACTTGAACACTGCGAAGTTGATAAACAGTAGAGTGTTAAGGTGGTCTCTCTTGCTTCAAAAATATAGTTTTAAAGTTGTACATATTAAGGGTAGCGAAAATGTAGGAGCAGATTTTATGAGCAGAATCTGAGACTTTGCGTGCATTATCTAGCTGATATTGTATTTGTTGTGGTTTTTCTTTTTTTGGTTTACCATGTATATGTTCACCGGTGCAACTGGATTTTCTTTTGTGGAAAAGAAAAACTTAAAGGGGGGTTGTGTGGTGAACCGTGATCGGACATTTCAACGCGGTGCAAGAAAGAAGAAGACGGGATTCGAAAAGAAAAGAAGCATGAGACAACAGGCAAAAAAAGAAGAGGTGACTGGAACAACGAGAACGAAAGCGGACTGGGGGTTGTCTTCCTGGAAGCCGTCGAGGCAAACAGAAACGACTGGGCGTAACTGCGAGGGACAACCGGGCCGTATCGTGAAGACGATGTTCCGTTGTCCCGGACGACTCCCAGTGTCGGCTGCACCGACCATGGAAGACATCACCACATCGTTGCCACAACGCCACGTCACCATATCGTTGCCACAACGTCACCACCGGCGTTGTCAGGTGAAGTGAAGTGAAGTGTTTCACTCCAACCTCCACCAACGTATTTGACTCGAGACTCGCATTTATAAGTCAGTGACTCATCAACTAGTTGTTTTATGGCTAGCCTAAGGGAATTGTGTATCCCGTAACGTATTTCATGTATCTCTTTAAATTTGTATTGCTATTGTTTTTCAACGGAACTACTAAAGCTCACACAAAAACAGTACTTGCCTCGTCAATAATTTAATGCATTCAAACAGAGCTTGACCTTGAATAACGAACCTCCTCACAGATGGATTGTCAGCGTAAGTATTTCAGGCACTTAATTTTTTACGCGTGTATGTATATTGATTTGTCGTTATAAGCAATGTTGTCACCAAAAAAACTAACAAATTAATTTAGAAATAAAAATAAAGTTAAACAAAATAAGAGCAGTGATGACTCAGTCGTTTTTACGCATTCGTCCATCTTTTGAAAATTTTGGCACACGCGCCTAGCCAGGGAACTTTTTGAGGACAACCCAGTTTCTAACTAAAGGCGGAATATAAAATGTAGGGTCCTCGAGCCCATCCTCGTACTACGGCAAATACTCCGAAATGAATCTTTGTTTGAGAAAACCGGTCTCAAAGTGGAGATGGTTCGGCTGTTTTTGCGCACTCTTTAATCTTTTGAAATTTGGGCACCCGCGCCTCGCCAGGGAACTGTTTGAGAACACCCAACTTCGCAAATAGAGGTGGAATATAAAGTGTAGTGCCCTCGAGCCCATCATGGTTCTATGGCAAATACTACAAAATGAGTTCTTTTTTGAGAAAACCTGTCTCAAAGGGGGGATGGTTCGACCGTTTCTACGCATTCGTTCATCTTTTGAATTTTGGGCACCCACGCCTCGCCAGGGAAATTTTTGAGGACATTTCAGTCTCTACTTAAAGACGGAATAAAAAATATAAAACCCTTGAGCCCATCTTGGTACTATGGTAAATACTTAAAACTGAATCCTTCATAAGAAAACTGGCCTCAAAGTGGGGATGGTCCGGCTGTGTTTGCGCATCGGTTCATCTTTTGGAATTTGGGCACACGCGCCTCGCCAGGGAGCTTTTTGAAGACAATCCAGTTTCCGACTAAAGACGGTATATAAAATATAGAGCACTTGAGTCCATCTTGGTTCTATGGCAAATATTCTAAAATTAGTCCTTTTTGAGACAACCCGTCTCGAAGCGGGGATAGTTCGGCTGTTTTTACGCATTCGTTCATCTTTTCAAATTTGTGCACCCGTGCCTTGCTAGGGAAATTTCTGAGGACAACGCAGTTCTTAACTAGAAATATAAAATGTAAATCCCTCGAGCATGTCCTGGTGCTATGGCAAATGCTTCAAAATGACTCCTTTTTGAGAAAACCGGTCCCAAAGTGGGGACGGTTTGGTCGTTTTTACGTATTTGTTCATCGTTCGAAATTCTGGCGTCCAGGAACTTTTCCAGGTTGGCCGAGAGCTGAACTGGTTAAAAATACAACATTTAGGACCCTCGACTACAAGCTGCTGCTATACTCTAAAATGAGCCATTTTTAAGAAACCTTGTCTTGAAGTGGACATTGTTCGGCTATTTTCAGACATTCGTTCATCATTTCAAATTTGGGAAGCCGCGCCTTGTCCGGGGACGTTTTGAGATCGACCGAGTTCTCAACTGGCGAAAAATGAAAATTTAAGGCCGCCGACTACAAGCCGGTGCTACTTCGAAATCTTCGGTTTCGGGCCTCTTCGAGGAATGTGATATCAAATAAGATATTTCAATACTCTCTTCTCCCAATATTTTTTTTGTGAGTGCAGGGTGATTGAGATAATTACTTTAATGGAAACATTTAGTACGTGCTTAAATGTTACTTTTGACATGTGAATGTTTAGTCCTCAAGAACAATCATCCTCTCCTAAATCGCTTATTCACCGCAGTGCTCCCATTCCTTACAATGAAAATCACTTGTATTTATCACATAGTATTTATCATTAGCGAAAATATTTTGAAAGTTTTTTATATATAATTTTAGATTATCATAAAATAAAACAGCTGTTTTTGGTTGCCAGTTTACTGATATCAGTAGCAGAATACTGGAAGTGATCGCAAACGTCTAAACGAGAACGAATCCACCTTATTTGGCAAATGGGTCTCAGGAACCCAAGAAAATAATGTTGAGAAAGACCAAAATGTACCCAGCATATTATCGATCCTTCTGAATTACTGCAGTTGAATGGCAAGTCTTGTATTTTGCTGTATTTTTAAATTGTGCTGGTTCGAACTTTGTTGTTTCTGAAAACTTGGTGTGAGCTGCCTCCGAAATATATTTTTCTACAGATGTAATACACATTTTAGACACTACAGAATTTACCATAACATTGCGGAGAGATTCTAATGAATTTATAAAATCATAACAATTTTTTTATTCCAAAGAATAAACTGCACACTTTGATTAACTTTTTATAGTATCCAGAGTGTCAATACATAAAAAAAAAGTTTATTCGACTGAGGAACCTGCAATTTACTCGTCATCATCTTGCAATTTTGGCACAATAATAGCGGTATATGATAGAATAGAGTAGCAGCGTAGAAAGTTGTTTAAAGCGTAACGTTTCGGTGTTATGGTCATATCTGTATAATAAATGCATGAGCTTCTATGGGAGCGCTGCCGTAACCTGCCAAGAGATGGCGCAAGCATACAATGGCACAAATATCTGGGGGTGACAAGCCCTCCACTCCCAAGGGGGTAGCGGAATGGATTAAAAACAAAGGCAAACTTGGTTAGCGGAGTCGGTCCGGGAACTATGGGCACCTAAACGATATAAAAAGAAACCAAAAGTAAAACAATAATATCAGGCGGTTAACCAAAGGAGCCGGTGGAAGCCCGCTATTTGGCTACATGATCGTGGCTTTTGCGGTACACTGCGCACAACCAATAACGTAATAGATTTTTTCTTTTCTTGAACAGTTGACCTATAGTTTCTCCCTAGTTTCGCCTCTTTGCGTGTGCTTTTGAATACGCTGATTTGTTTTCTTACCTTCACAGGTGGTCGGCAGAGCGTCGGGTTCAGGCTAGCCTTCTTCAGACCCCAACCCATACATTGCTGTCATGTGCGCCGTCCGGAACACGTTCAGAACAAAATATTGCGGTGGCTTAGCTCGGCTATGCCAGGATATACGTATCGTGAGCTTATGCGCACAAAATGAGAGGCGCTATCAAGCGGCTCCGGTGCAGCGTCAGACTTGGCTACTGCGCAACGGAGGCGCACAGGTGGGCACGCGGCGGCGCCAGTGCGTCTGCCGCGGCTATGACGTCACTCCTCTGGAATGCGCAGAGTGGCGAGGCGCGCGCGGTGGCGGCGGAGCGCGCGCCAGCTGTGCGCCGTGTGACGTCACTGCTCCTCGCGCTTGCGCAGCACGGCTCCTTGACAGCCACGCGAAACTGCTCAACCTCGGCCAGTGTAGCTCACGCTACAAAAACACTGCACTTGTAGGGCCTAAACTCGCCTGTTTGCATAGCGGGAACCTCTCCATTTGAAATCTCGTTCTCGGAGTAAAAAGAGCGGTAAGCGGGAGGAACAACTGCGAAGAACGCTGTTCAATCCGACGGCTACACGGGAGCACGGCGTCGTGCAACGGCGCGAGTCAGCTGCTTCGGTGCCAAGAAAATTCCGCAAAGCCGTGAACAAACAAGAAAACAATCAGCACATCGGGCGATTTCGTCAATAGCACGACCGGTCAACGGATAAAAGAAAGCACAATGCAGCGGCAGAACGACGACGGCTTGAAAAAGTAAGTAGGTGTAACCTGCGAGGGAAGCGCGGACAGCCGCGGCGAAATCCCCCAGCCGCACTCTAAAAAAAAGAAAAACAAAAAAACAAAAAAAAAAAAAACGTACGTTTATTTTTTCGCACAACACTCGGAGAGCCAATCACCGCAACTTACAGAGGCAGCTCAGCGAATGTCGATGCCGAAATATATGTTTAAACCAAAAAACGCAATCTGAGTTGTGACATTAAGCAATGCAAAAAGTCACGCTTGCATTGCTTAATGCCACAACTCAGACTGCGTTTTTTGGTCTAAACATATATTTCGGCATCGACATTCGCTGAGCTGCCTCTGTAAGTTGCGGTGATTGGCTCTCCGAGTGTTGTGCGGGAAAGCAGACTCACGGGCTATTTTTAGAGTGTAGTGGTTGTTTTGCTTATCAACAAACATTCCTGCACAAAGGAGATAAGATGTTCGAAGATCAGCTGATATTTGCAAAGAGGGGGAAGCATGTGGCGTAGGAAAGGGGGAGGTGAGAAAATTGTTTGTAGAGTCAGAAACTCCCCCAAAAGTTTCAATCCCCCCCCCCCCCCTTTCACTGCAACAACACTGCTACGAGGCGCGGGGAGCGAACAGACACGACGCAAGAGAGGCCGAGTAACTGCGGGATTTGCGCCGAAGACGCGTTTCTTTGTGTTCCGAAGCTCAAGGAGACTCGACCCTTTTGAAGAAAGGGCTGGTCCCCGCTTCTCCCCAACGTAGAAACTCTCGTCCACTACAGGAGGTGCACACACTGCATCCTCACTCAAAGGAGGCAACAAAATGCCGCGCCTGCTCTGAAACTCATCTTGTGCTCCCGTAGTTTGTGCTGTACTCGAAGAATCGCGTGCTAAAGGGCAATGCAAAGATTACCTTTTTCCGTTGCCTTTCCTCCCAAAACTCAGAATATGGAGATCTTCAAAGATTCATAGATCGTTCGAAAAACCTGTAGTAATTCCCCCACCGTTTTTATATAAAAAATAATAAACAAGCAGTGTTGGGAAGTACTCTATGTACATGGTAGTTAAAGTACTACTGTTTAGAAAAATTGTACTGTACTTGAAGTAAATTTTCTGAGCATGTACTTTTATTTTTTTTAGGAAAGTAAAACTCCCAACTTCAATGCACATTCCTCGAATTTGAAAAAAAAAAAAAAAAAAAAATGGCGGTATCGTCGTGTGAAAACGCGCTCTTTCGAGACGTCATCTGGTCATTTCTCTGAGTGAAAAAATGGCGGCTGTAAGACCGATGGAAATAAGTGTCTTTAAGTTGATTGTGTCAAATAGCTCGTCAGCGAGAGTAAAACAACTACTCTGCGGCGACTTGACCTTATACAATATTTGCTGCCATTTCTACAAAAAACTGATGCGCCTCCGATTACCCCTGGAGCGATGCATACCAGTTAAAAAACACAGTATAGGGAATGAAAGGGCATCATGAAAGATTGTGGTAAAAAAGCTTGTACTTTAACGTGAAATATGTTCTATTTGTATACGTTATTTCAAGTACATTGCACCCGGTGTACTTACTACTTTACCTGAAGTACATAACCTCTCATTTACATTGTACTTTACTTCAACTCGTTTTTAGATGTACTTTATATAACACTGTAAACAAGCAAACACTGTCTAAAAAATCAAGCTCAGATAGTGCTAAACCTCAAAGTACAAATGACACATTCGCAGTACATCATTGACCAAACAAACAAGAAAGTACAAAAAAATTAGGCACGCAGAAGCAGTACCAGCTATTAAAGCATTTCTGTGAAAAAAACAAGCCGATTCATATTTGGCTAGCACAATTTCGCTAACGGATCAAAACCTCTGTACTTTATTTTCACCATAAAAAAAACACATAAAAGTAACTTAAAAAGTAATTCGCTACCTTTTTACAGTGATTAGTAACTTCCTGAATTACTCTCTATTTGAGTAATTTCTACTCTACTCAAATTACTTTTGACGTCAATACTCAGTAACTTAACATAATTACTTTTTTTTAGTAACTTGTACATGTCTGGCAAAAAGTAGACGCACGGGCTTTTTTTGGAGTGATAGTAATGCCAATGAGCTTGTGTAAAGTAAAAAAAAAAAACATTGTAATTTATTATTTTTGAAATGTTGGAATGTTTCTTACTTTACACAAGCTTACTGGCACTAGTAGGATCCAAGTACACTCGGCAGTTGCGCCTGACTCGGCCCTAATCCACTCTCGGCCTTTCCGCGACGGTCGGCCCAGGAGGGATGCTCCCAAGAGGAGAGGGGGGGGGACTTGTCCGGCTGCTTGAACAGGTCTTTTCCCCAGCCCCCGCCATGCTTGTACATGGTGAATAAACTTAATATTAGTATCATATTCTCACGGTTCCTGCTCGACGGCCATCGTTTGCAAAATGTGGATTGGAGGGGAGGAAGTCTGATTTATCAACGCCGAACTGAGCTCCCGACACACTTGGGTTAATTACTGAGGATTGCGATGAATCGGAAATTACGACTATTTTGCTCTAAAGATAAAAACTGGAATTGCTAGTGCATTGCAATTACTTTTAAAAAGTGGTGCAATTTCTTAGCAATTACTTTCCTTTCAGATCTATCCGATTTCAATGACATTGACGGGACAGCATTTTTACGCACTCCTCGCCTCGTGTCTGACATCTTTCAACTCTATGATAGGGTAATAAATTCTGAGCATGGTCGGAGTAAGCTGTTTTATTATTTCCTAGCACTGCCGAGGTTGTCAGTGAACTTTAAAGCGAAAGTGATATAGTGTTGTACGAGTACGTAGGCACTGAATACCATATGAAGACTCACACTCTGACTTTAAAAAGAACGATACTCAAATGGCAGACTTAAATCGTGATAAGATATACAACATATCCTTAACAATTGAAATCTCTGGAAAACTCATTCTTACTCTGCAACCCCCCCCCCCCCCCCAATGCTCCCGCGAATTTGTGGCAAAATAAATTTGGGGTACGCTTAACCGTTGACCTAAATGTAGCGGGAAACAATTCCCACTAAATTTGGCGAGAAAGTTTAGCGCGAATATATTCTACGCGCTAGGACATTTTGCATACACCAGAGGGGCATTCTATTTTATTCTCCACTCTGGCCGATACAATACCCCACACTTGCGCTTTATGGGGGGGCGTCATCTGTGCCCCTCGACATGGTCTGTGATTAACTATGCTTGCACAGTCGATGCTCAGGCGCGGTTTATGCACTCCCAGCGTCTTACACCCAACACTCTTTGTCCTGTCAATGTCTCTGTAACATTAAACTCCGGCGTCAAAAAAATTACGGAAAAAAGTATAGTTGTTAATCTAATTCAAATTTTGTTGTTCCTGGTGCCAAAGAACGATTAAATTACCTTTAGAAATAAGTATATCTCGTTAAAAATAACAAAGTAAAATTTCAACAAGCTCGAGATGTAGCCAAGTTGCATTGATTCAGTAACTGTCGTTCAATTACTTCCTGCGTTCGTCGGTGCTCAAGCACAGGCCCAGAAACTTCTTTTAAAGCCGAAAACCGGGCCTTTAGTACTTTTCCGCGCGCTTCTTGTTTAATATTAGTTAAACTGAAATCACAATATTTTAAACAAAATCAAAGATCCAAAGACGAACGTACAGAGTTTGCTACCCCTCCTGTAAACCGTATTATATTGTAAAATAATAATAATAATAATAATAAAACAAGCGTTTGCACAGCAGCGTTTTTTTTTTTTTGTTTTTTTTATTTGAAGTAGGAATGGAAATTATTCTTAGTTACGCTCTATTCGACGTTCGAGTTGGCGGACGTACATCGATTTATCCTCGGTAAGGAAATGTTTAGGTTCCGTTCCTTCCGTTCGTTTGCATTGCGCGCCCCTAACACAGTTCACGTACTCTCAAACCCGAGCGAGTTTCGGAACTATATATTGTAAAGCAATTCCCAACGCCAGAAATTGCTTTCTCCAAAACGTGTCGCAAGAGCAGCCGACGAAACGAAGCGAATACGAATGGTTCTTTTTCGCCGCGAGATGTTGGCTCGTTCGCGAAGACGATTGAAGCACGTCTTGCTTGTTCCTTTGCCATTACGACTAACCTTCACCCTGCAAAAACTGTCAACACACAGCAACGTTCGGCCGTCTTAATGGCAAGAGAGCGTTGTTAAGCATTAAGTTGTTCTTGTCTTTGAATTGTTGGCGCATACCCAAAGAGGGATCAGCCAAGGCTCGGTGAGATATTAAAATAAAGGTCACTATGGTACTAGCGTATCTTATTGAATGTTGTGCCTTGAGGCTGGAAGGGACTGAAGGCCATATCAGACTTTCTTCCTTCTCCACTATTGGTCACGGCTAGGTTGGATAGGAAATGGCGGTCTCTTAAAGAAATAAAAAAAAGTGTTAAATAATAAAAAAAAAAATTAAAACAAAAACATCTCAACGTTTGAGAAGCTAAGTTTTGAGTTTTGATGCGAATTTTATTTATCGTAAACAAATAAAAAAACAATAAAACTGGTCGCTGCTTCCATTGCCCTACCATTCATGGTGTGATGGGCGTCTCTATGAAGTAAAACTTTGATATTATTCCTTGATAGAACCACGAAAGATATCGGGCTCAAAATACTGGCACGTGAGCCGGAGCGCGATTTCGCCTAAAATTTTAGAACTAAAAATATATATAACTTTTTATCGTAATCTTTCCGGTTCCAAACAGCACCGGGAGTGCGGTTTGGTGAGACACGAGCATGCCTCACCGGTCGGCTGGTGCTCGGCCACTATCCATTCGTCGGCGAATATTCGGGTTTGCACTCGTGGCCAGTTATGGCAACGACGAAAATCGCCCAACTCCAAGAATATTTCACACCCGGCAAGCAGAGTGCGACCCCTCTTCAGCCGTTTTTCCGATCAGCGGTCCTCCTGAGTCAAAACAGGAATGCGAATTATATTATGAGGTAAGCGATTCCTGATTTGCATCCTTTTCCGTGTCAACAAATCTCAAAGGTATGGTGTGTGGCTCCAACGATGACAGAACTCAAGAACCACGATCGAGGATGTATTTGGGCCGCGTAAACCGTACCATTTCTTGATCCATCCGTTACCTGCCCCTTCGATATCGTCATGGCGCATTCACCTGCTCAAGCGCCAACTCGTCTTAAATCGGAATAATGGCGGGGTGAGAAAATCGAATAGCAGCCGGCGTTCTTCTGTCGGCGACCGGCTGGCGCTGTCGGTCACAGCTGAAGAGAACTCGAGCGTGCTGCCTCCACGCATAAAAGAAACGTGGAGCGAAGGTTAACCAGTGAATTCTTGCGAGAGTTCGAGCCGGCGAAAGAAACACCTGACATCTTTTTCTGGCCACGAGTGAAAAACGTTAGTGTTGCTCGATTTTCTTTGGTGGTTTTTGTGACAGTCAGCTCGTATAGAGTGAAAAACTAGCTTCTGTCTTATACACGCTACGAACATCGGGAATGATACGTACAAACAGTATCTAACGAAGCGTCGCCGCGCGATCGTTTCAGTTGATCCCACACGTGAACAGGAGCCCATGTGGATCAGGGGTGAGCGTCGCGCACGTCGACGTGAACGACAGAAGTTGGGCGGATTGACACCGGTACTGTTTACAAGAGCGTCTACGGACACGGGGCACGCGCAGTAGACAGCATATGAAACGTGATCTGAAATCCTTTGCTGCAAAGCACGCGCACTTGGTGAGCTTCCACATTGATCGCTTCTGGAACCGTGCATCTCACACCATCGAGATTGGCGTTTTGTGAAGACGAAGACCTACCCTGAGGATGTCCCCAAGAGCAGCGAGCTCGACTGTGGCGACCGCTGATATTGGTGCCGCCTATTAGCAAACTGTGCACGATCTCCCTTTTCCACGCTGGAACGAAAGCCGGGAGCGAGAGCTGAACGCTTTGCAACACACCTAACATAGCAGCGGGTGTGTTCGGTGGGTTCGTACAGCGAGAGTACCGCAGAGAGTCACGACCCCACAGTCCGAGCCCCTTCGGGGAGAACGCTTCGAGCTCACACCCGCAGCGATTTGCATCGGCTAGAAAAAGCCAACGCAGAGGACCACGTATTACTAGGGTGACCATATTCCTCATAAGGTGGAAAACGGGACATTTCAGCCGGGGGGGGGGGGGGGGGGGGGGGGAGAGAGAGAGAGAGAGAGAGAGAGAGAGAGAGAGAGAGAGGAGGGGGGGGGGGGTTCTAAAGATTAGGATTGGCAGAAAAAATTTAATGAAATAACTGCTCTTATTTTAAAACGTTACCATAATGCACTAAGCTCTAGGGCCAGTTACACTCACAGTTCAGTTGCATGCACTCATTTGGAAGGTGTTTGTGGGCAAGAACAGTTCTAAATTTTACTGAGTAAATATTTTAAAGTACCTACGGTAATTTGTTTTGTAAAATACACTTGTAACGAGTAAGCATAGTTTCGGTTTGCTTCATCTCGCTTGGTGCCAGTTTCAAAACTATGCACTCCTGCGAAAACGGGACATGATTTTTTATTGGGACAAAAAGACGGGACGGCAGAAGCGGACCTCAAAAACGGGACTGTCCCGGCCAAAACGGTACGTCTGGTCACCCTACGTATTACGCCATTGCATTCGAGTGAACTGGACAAATAATGTTATAGGCTAATCCTATTCGTACGACGTCTTCGGGAATGTCCGCTGGTGCCAAAATCGAATGTTGTCTCGCACTAATTTAACTTGTTCGTCGCAGGTGAAGCGTTAATGCAACAGAAGTACGCAGGTGAACGTTGCGTTAATGGGTCCTCGATGCAACGAAAGGAAAAGGATTATTCCCTCACAATGCAAGAATTCTTACCATTAGAGGCGTCAGTCGCGTCCTCACAATATTGGAACCATTAGTCGCACGGGTGGGCGACCCGGGCGGTCGCCCCATCAATTGGGGGCGACGCCCCCCACCCCCCCCCCCAAACACACAAACACACACACACCACACACACACACACACACAAACACACACACTTTTTTTGTTTGGCTTGATTTATTCGAAAACAGCGCCCGACCCCACGCTATATGCTTGATCCCCGTTCGTTTTTGGAATGCGGTTCTCGGCTGACAATACTCTCGTGTTGAGCCACTACTCACATGTTTACTAACCACGTGATGTCGTACCTCCTGTGTGCAGTGCAGGCGAAGAGAGAAAGGGCGAGCACTAGGAAGGCGGGGCGGGAGAGGAGGGCGAAGGAGGGCCACGGGTGAAAGGGAGAGCACTGGAAACGTTATAGAGGAGAAGAGGTTTCCCTCGTCCTCCCCAGCCTTTTCACTGCTTACCCTTTCCCTCCTCGCCTCGCATTGCTTTCGACTGTACTACACGCAACTAGTGACACGGAGATAGGGGTGAATAAAAAGGAAGAGGGGGGGGGGGGGTGCCGCCACGGCCAGAGTTCGCCCAGGGTGTTTGATCGTACAAGGCCGGCCCTGTGTATAAGAGGTGTAGCGACACTCACAGCCTGCTCATGTCGCACAGACAATGACGACGAGGTGAAGATGTTTCTGCAGCGCGCGAGATTAAAATATCAGTTCGAATCCAAACGCTGTCCGAGCTGGTTCCTTTCGTCCCAGCTCCAACAGATTTGGTGACCCGGACGTGATCTTCGGAAAATTCGCGAGAATTTTCTCTTAGGCCGATGCTGGTGAAAATGCTCGAAGTCCTGTTGCCATGGTCGTGGAGAGCACGCCGTTAATGGAGAGGCGTGTCGTCTGGTCGATGAGGCGTCGTGAATAGATGTCGACGGCCAGCTTGTAGAAACTGAGGAAGTCCGCTCCCAGGGTGGCCTGCTTAAGGTCGGCAACGATGAAGAGCCATCGGTATGTGCGGCGCAGTCCAAGGTTTATCGTGAGGGACCGCAATAAAAACACTAATTGTAGCGCACAATGATTTAAGTTAATAAATCAATAAATAATATCTCTCTAGTCACTATAGTCGCACCAGCGACATCCATACAAAATAATTAAATGACAAAAGCCTATCTTTAAATAATTGCAGTTTTTCATATGTATTTAGATAGAAGGGTCGTTCAAGCTTCAGCGGGACTTTTATTCCTAAGAGGAAATGAAAATTCCGGCAAGCACGAAACTATGCCAGTTTTTTTTTTTTTTTTTTTAATTTTTATAAGTATTCCTACTGTGCGTCCACGCATTGCTGCCATCGTTTTGCCAGCTCCCTGATTCCTCTGGCGCAGGGAGAACTGGGCCGCGTGCCTGTAGTCGGACAAATAATCTCCGTTTGGTTCATTTGTCATCGGCTGTCGTCCCGGCGAACTGTTCGCACCCTTCGTGCACTTTTGTCCCTCAAAATTTTAGCTGGTTTCTACTTGACCATACATTTAATTATGCACAGCTGCTCCACAGCTACAGACACATTGCTCACCGCTGACAGCTGGAACTGCCACGCATGCGTGAAGTACGCCAATCTGGGCGCGAGATATTCAAGAAGGATTACGTTATTCACCTCCACAATTGTACGTGCGCTAGAAATTTCAGCTGGTTCAACTTTCTACCTGATTATAAATTTGATTATGCACCGCTGCTTCCACAGGTATATTGCTTACCGCTGATAGGTGGAACTGCCGCGCATGCATGAAGTTCGTCATTCTGTGCGCGGAATATTCAAGAAGGATTACTTAACGCCCTCCATACGTTTCATTACGCTACACATTTTCAGCGATTTCTTATGTACATGTCTCGGTGAACCTCGAATGACCTTATACTAAACGAAAATAACGCAGATGGTGTCCCGCTCCCGCTCAGCGTCTTCTTCACAGTGCATCCTCGCATGCGTTCTGTTTTACTCGTATTGACGCCCATCTCAGGGTTCTTAATGAGATTACTGGCCAACTTTATGCAGCGAAATGAGCCGTCAACTCAAAAGAGTTTGAGGCCTCGAAGTGCGGTCGCAATTATTGCAGTAGAAAATACCGAGTCAGGGCAGCAAAATCTGGTTGTAAGTACTTACGCGCTTGTATTTGTTCGGCATGCAAACTCAAAAGAAACACAAGGCCGCGGTTCACAACCGGTGCAGCGAGGATTACATGCACGTACATGTACTTACGCACGAGCAAAATGCAACGACCACGTGCTGGTAGGATACGGCGCTGTCACGTATCTAATAATAATAATTTAAGAAAAAAACGACGAAAGTATGAATGCCCATGTACACCCTATGAAGATTAAGTACATCTTGTTTTTCTAACATCTGGACATAAAGTACTATTTGTAATGACGTGCAGCCCTTCCTGTCGGCACAGTAAATAAATGATTTAGAGGTAGTTACACTTCTCAGTGCCTAGAGCCTACTTTCGAATAGTGTCAGTACAGAGCCCAGACAGCCTCGACGTTCTGTTCGACCATTTAGACCAATTCCCCAGTAACGTAGGAGTCTAGGGGAACCAGGAAGGAAAGAAGTGGTTCTACTTCATCACCTGAGCAGTTTCAAGAGAGCAGTTCATGTTGAGCACAAAACACCTAATGTAATGTTGTGCTACGGCACCCTTGTATTCATAATCACCAAGTCTTAAACACTTTCTCGGTCTTTAGTAAGGATGTCTTGACTCCACTAGTAGCCGCTTGTCCCTGGCAAATTTCCATAAAAAAGCTGTCTGTAACAATAAGAAACTGGTAGAGAAGATGTGGATGTCTCTTACTACATCTTCTCAAAGGGCGTTCCGCGAAGGCATTCCTAGATTCCGTGAAGCCCTCGCTAGCGTGTCAAGCTCTACATCAAAACTTCTTTTTGCCGTGCACAAAAGAAAGATTATACGCTTGCATGATGTCTCCTCCAGATATTTCAATTAAAAAAAAAATCTATTTCACATTTCTAATCAGAACGTATTCGAATATAGGTCGATGTGTTTTTGTGTGCGTGCATGTGCGTGTTTCTTTTTTTTTTTCGTGTGTGTTTCTTTCTGGGGCAGTCGAAAATTACGTGTTGACATTTAGCGAGCGAAATACCCGACTCCGTCGAGCTGAGATGCTTCCCCGCGTCAACTGCTTCTCCCGGCACGCCGTCGCGAAGCGGTGAAGCTTGACGCTGAACCGCCGGGGCGAAATGGCGATGCTTGACACGAGCGGAGCAGCTTGAGTGCCATCATGGCTTGGACGCACGTCGCACGTGGTTGACCGTTGCGGAAATTCGGACGATGATGTGGTCAGCGTGATGTCCTAACCAAATGGGCAGTTGAATTTTGCAGCATTGCTTTCTTGGTCTTGGGAAGTTTGTCGATTGCTGGTTCTTGATGCAGATGGAACAGGCAGAAAAACAATGTTTGGCAAAATACTTTTGTTGCAAAACATTTGCCCTTTTGAAGTTCATTTATTTTCTTTAAAACACAAAACAAATGCTGTTGCCTTTAAAAGTCCTATAGCCGCTGCCACGTTCGGCGCTTACAAGGGATATCTACTTGGTTTTGCAGCGTTGTAACCGAACTCGTAATCCTAAAATCAGAAAAAAAAAAAAGCAAAAAAAAAAAAAAAAACTTGGAAGACGCTTAAGCTCGTCTTTAAAAGTTGAACGTGTTAGCTAAACATGTAAATTTCCTTTCGCTCCCAAGCCGCGCAAAAGGAACCGCAATTCTTCTAAAAAAAAAACAAAAAAAACGCTCGAGCGCGAAGTTATTAGCAAATTTTAGAATAAGGGGCTCCAAATCTTGGGGGCCCCAAAGAAATAGGGGCTCACCACTGCGCATGCGCCGAACCCAAACTCCGGTTAGGGTTTTGGGTTGGCGTTCGCCCTTAACCCAAAATTCGAGAAATAGCGTGGGGGCAAGCGCCCCTCCCTATTCACTTGGGGCCGGGTTGCGTCGGAAAACATGGCGACGCCCTTACGTAAGTGCGCCGCGCCGCCATGCTGTGTTCCGAAACCCCTATTCTATAAACCGTCGACGCCAACCTTGTTACGTTTGGGTCCCCCAATTTCTTAGGCTTAGGGGAACCGAAACGTTGGGGCCTCCTAATCTTAAACTCTCTTTTGACTGCGACTTGAGCGAAGACGGAAGGCTCAGCGTAGTGAACTGTCTGGTCGGAAACCATTCAACACGTCTCGTCTCTGTTTATGCACCAAACGATGCTCGCTTCAAGCCTCTTTTAAACGCACCCGGCACAATATTACTCGGGGGAGGCTTTAAAGGTATACTTCAACGACATTTGAAATATACCCGTCGTGTTCAAAAATAGGTTGAATATGATCCACAATATTCGTAAATGACAATCGCACGTTTGTATTTTGAGCCTGGTGGCTGAGTGTTTTATCATAAACGGCCCAGTCTGGCAAGCGCTCGAAGAGCAGCCAGCAGAGAGCGTGTGACATCCAACGCAATCGTGACGTAGTTCGTGTCGGGACGAGCAAAGCTGCGGCGAAGCTGATGTCGAGAGGATGTCCTAGTCGTTCCAGCCACCGAATCGGCGGATTTTGTACAAATTTTGAGTGACGGGTTAATCTTCTATAACCTTGTAGAGGGACAATAGCAACTTCAGGGACACACAAAAGAGATTCTCCGGGAGAGGGGAGTTTCTCCTTCCCTCTTCTCTCGTGGTGGCCGGAGGCGAGACAGTGGTCGTCACCACCTGTCAAGGTTCCTAGACGGGCATTACAAACGAGGCGTTAGCGACATTGACCAGGTGCTCTTTGCTAATCGTCTAATTCGTTTTAAAATTCCTTTTCCTGTCCTTTTCAACAAGAGATTCGATAAGCGCCGAAATTTCGTTGTAGTATCCCTTTAATTGCGTGTTAAACCGCAGCGACAGATCGCGTCGCGAGGGGAAGGTCGACCCAAGTGTTGGTGAGCTTAGAAATGCCCTACGTTCGGGTGACCTTGTGGATGTCACTTCTGACACCCCCGACTTGGCACCGCGTATTACTCACTGGCAGGGCCGGTCTTACGCGAAGCTTGACCGAATTTACCTGTCGAGCGAGTTGTGCAGAAAAGTAACCTTGTACGACGTGAGGTTAGTATCTTTTTCGGACCACGGTTTTGTCCTAGTAGACTTTGGTTCACGGGGAGGAGGGGAACCAAGGCGCGATGCGACCTGGAAACTAAAGGCAAGCGTTTTAAAAGACGAGGATTGTTTACAAAAGATCAAGGGGAAGCTATCCGAAATCGACAAGGAATTAGGATTTTATGAACGTTAATGGAAAGACTTTAAATATTTTATAAAAGAAACGGCCACTGCCTGCTGTACGCTCAAAAGCGCTCAACAGAAGGCCTACAGCGCCGCGCTTGTAGGTTCGCTGCGTGTCCTTATTAGTGAAGAGGAGCAAGACCCGGGAAATTATGCAGATGACATCAAAGCTATTAAAAAGGAACTTTAACAACTGCTGGAGCAAATACATTGGGGTGCACTGATACGAAGCAGAGAATTTAACCTGGAGCACGAAAATCAACCTTTCAAGGTATTTCGCTCGTTTTAAAGGGAGAGGGCAAGTAAGAACACTGTCAAGACAGTGATCCACAACGATAACGTTTGTAGGGGACAACCGGACGTGTACAACGTTTTCCACAACTGCTGCGAGGCACTCTTTAGCAAGACCACACCGCTGGCCTAGAACGGAAATCCTGAACAGGGTGCAAAAGATAACGCTTTCAAGCACGGTGGTTAGCACCTCATACCACCATTTCAATATTTCCTCCCTTTGCGGCAGACCACCCGTGCCTCTCTTTCTCGAGCTTCGCTCTGCTTACACCAGATGGCGCTAACTTCATTGCGTGCACCAACCGCGTGGAAAAAAACGTTTTGTTGACGCTCGCCGGGTCTCATGGTACCTCCCACGTTTGATCCCAAGAGATTTAGCATATTAGAAGGTAGGTGCTTGCTCTGCAATACTGATATTAGCTAGAGAGAGGGTGTGTTAGTGTACAATTATTAGAGCACTTCATTATGGCATAGCGTCTCAGTGTTGCACGCGATGGTCATCAGAAGTAACCACCATGCCTGAAGTGACTTGAGCTCTCTCATTGCAGACCCGGTGACCAGGGGTGGACGCAGGTATTTCTTGAGGGGGTTGGGGGGGGGGGGGGGGGGGGCAGGTGTTTGTCAGCGTATTATATGTTTAAGAACCCCACCCTCCTTCCCGTTTCCACGCCCTTAATTTTTACACATGCAGAATTCAAGAGGGGGGTCAGAACATCCGGACCCCCCCCCCCCCACCCCTCGCCCCCTTCTCTGAATCCGCCCCTGCCGGTGACCAGTGTGCTGTTGACGTCTAACATAGAGTCAAATGATGTCCTTCAAAATCCAGTGCTCATTCTCAAGTTTTGCTGTTTCAGAGGATGAATATGAAGACATACCGAGCAAGATGAGTCCAGTGACAGTGATTCTGACTGGGATGCCAGAGATGATCATTCGGATGCAAGTCCTCAAGAGAACTCGTCAGTGAAAAGAAAGGACGTTCACGCTGTGAGTGATAGCTCCGACACAGAAACGGATGATGGCCCTCATGTAACCATCTCAAAAGTTCCCGTGTGGAGTACGACTTATCGAATGTCACCACCACTAGCCTTTTTGTCTGAGCCTGGATTTCCTTGTCACGTCACAGACCTCGAGAACAAAAGTCCATTTGGTATTTTTAGTCTCTTGTGGACCCCATACTGGATGCAAGGCGTGATTTTTCACAAAGAAACCTGTATGCTCAGCAGGACAACAAATGGAACAAGAGATGCGTTGCTTTTTTGGGCCTGAACCTTTTGATGGGAATCAAGCGAAGCCCAAGTTACCGGGACTACTGGTCCAGTGCACCGGACCTCCATGATTCATTCATCTCAAAACTAATGACGGTAAACAGGTTTGGTTGGTTTTTATCACACCTGCACCTGAATGACAATGTTCTGCAGCCCCAAAGGGATCACCCTGACTTCGACAGGCTGTACATGGTGCGGCCACCCTTGTCCCAGCTTTCAATGACCTTTGCAAACAACTACCTGCCCACGGAGTTTTCGGCAATTGATGAATCGGTGATTAGGTTCAAGGGCAGAAGCTGTCTCAAACAGAACATACCGAAAAGCCGATGACGCGCGGCTACAAGGTGTGGGTGCTGTGTGCCAGCACTGGGTACAATCTCAAGTTTGAGATCTATTCCGTAAGGACGGAAAGCGACGTTCAAAAAGAGTTGGGCGCGCAGGTGGTAAATAACATGTGCCAAGACCTCGCTGGTAAGCACCTCGGGGTGTTTTTTTATAACTATTTTACCAGCTACAACCTTCTGAAGGACTTGAGAGAGGCAGACATCTACGCATGTGGGACGGTAAACTCAAACGGAAGACACATTTCGAAATTACAATCCGCCAAATCAATGACCAGAGAAGACACAGACTATTCGATGGGTGATGAGAGCCCGTGCTACTTCAAGTGGAAGGACAAGATAACAGTTCATCTCTTGTTGAACTTCCATTACCCGGCAGATTAAGTGGAGGCCGACAGAAAGAACAAGGATGAAACGGTCAGCGGTGCCATTCGCTGCAGCCTTGCAAGACAACAACCGCAATATGAATTTCGTTGAAAAATGTTTGATCAATCCAAATGTCAATACCAGGTTGACAGAAAATCACGGAAGTGGTGGCATAGGATTTTCTTCCATTTTCTCGACTGCTGCGTGGTGAATTCGTTCATAATCTTCAAAGAACTTGAAGATTCTGAAAATATGCCCCTCAAGGACTTTCTCTGAAGTGGCATTGCATCATTGACTGCAGAAGCACAAATTGGCTCCACAGCAGCTCTAAGCGAAAGTCATCAGCCCACCAGACTGTCCAACTGAAAAAGTCAAAGCCCTACGTAGCCCCGATCACCCGTGTCAGAGTCCAAGCACCAGCCAAAAAAGTGCACGTCACGGAGGTATGCGAATCGCAGTACGAAAGCAAAAACCACAAGTACAACATGGATGTGCGAAACCTGCAGCGTCCCCCTCTGCCTTAGGAAAGAAAAGAATTGCTTCTCGGATTTCCACAGGAAGTGATTTTAGATACCACTCGAGCATGGTGGTTACCTGGACTGACCACCCGATATATTTCCCCCTACATGAATTTATTTTTTTCTTTCTGCTAGAAAAAAAAAAAAAACAATTTTTTTTTGTCCATAGTTCACTGTTTATTTAGTAAAGTGCAGTTTTTCTGCTTAAACAAACTTGTGTGCATGAAAGAGCTAAAAGAGGGGACCAGCGATGCAATCCACGAACCGATCACCGCTGCAGAGGTCAAAAGGGTGATTAAGGACCTTCGCGTCAACAAAGCCCCTGGCCCCGACGGAATCGGGGACAGCTGTTTGCGTTTCCAGCGTTTCCTCTTTTTTCGAGACCAGAGTGACCCGGTCGTCAGAGCTGCTTTTCACCATTTGGAAAGCGGTCCCCTTTCAAAGGGGCAGGTCACAGTGACCGCCCTTTCAGGGAATAGCCGGGTGGGAACCTTTTATAAGGAGATTGCGTCCGCTATTTCTACTCTGGAGGGCCTGTTTTCATGGGATTACCTGAGCACAATCAGGAGAAAGACACTATACTGGGACACCGTGGCAGCGATTTTGCCTCCTCCCTTTTACCGCGACCCCTCGTGTGGCCCAACCGAAAGTGACGTGCAGCGCCGCGTCAAGAGACTTCCACTCCCAACAGCATCAAGGAACTTCTTCCACTTTCATACACGGATGCTCCCCGTTAAAGTGAGGCAGGAGGCAAGGGGTTTCTTCGTCCCATGGTCCGTCAACTGCCACCTCCGAGTCAACCCGAAACTCATGACCACGTCTTCATCGAGTGCGTCAATCAACGCCGCCCTCTTCTGCGACGAGGTACAGACCTGCTTCCGGGTGTGTCGGGGATGGGCCTGAGATTTCTCACTCATGGCGGGGAAGGCGACACAAGGGACCTACTGGGAGTGATTGCTGTGCTGGGACTGCACGCTCTGTGGCGAACCCGAGTGGACGTGTTGGAATGTGTGTTGTTCCTCAAACCTGTATGGAGACATTCTGTGAACAAGTTGGAATGGTCCACTAGTGTCTTAAAAGATGATAGCATGTGGAGCGACCTTAGCAACTCACTAACCCGGGGGCGCATGGTGGACCGAAAATTCCACACCCGCAAACGGATCCCTTTCTAGAACTCGTCTTTTCCAATGACTGCTTGAACTGTGGAATCGGTTATTTATTTATTTTTTTGCATGATTTTCAACCAATGTTCCTGTAGCTTTAATCACAGTCTGTACTCACTTTTGCGATAGAAGTTCTAGGCTCCTTTTCATTCGTTTCTTTTCTGTACGCAACAGCTTTTCGTTCTGCAATACGCATCTTCTGTGTATTGTGTACCTAAAAGGTAAATAAATGTTCTGTTAAAAAACAAGCAAACAAAAGTTTCTGCGCGGCCTAGTCAGTCGCGTGTCTGGCTCGCAACCGAAGAATCGTGGGTTCGAATCCCGCCTAAAATTCTTCAAATTCTTTTTTAAGGCAAATAAATTACTTTATAAAGTCAAATCATTTGAGAAATGCGGCAACCTTTAATTTTAATGCCATTAAAAGCAAAGGTGCGAAGCGGCGAGCTGGACAAGAATGACGAGAATAATCCCTGGAGAAGAGGAACAAGAGGGACAAAGGAACAAGATTTGTGTTTGTCCTTTGTCCCTCTTGTTCCCCTTCTCTAGGGATTATTTTCGTCAACCTTTAATTCGCATTACATATCATGTTTTTTAATCATTTTCATTCCACCCGTGACGTCACGTGAGAGTTGTGGGTTGTTTGAAATTCCCGCGCGAGGTCATGTGGCTGTAACGTCATGACCCTATCGACCAATCAGGATTTTCCTGTCACAACGCCACCGACGCCGGCGCCGGCTTCTCTGCGACACGAGTTCCACTTTTTCACTGCCAGGGATCACATACTTTCGACACATACTCCAGTGTCGGTATTACAAGAGCTTTGTACGCAACAAACTCGACAGCTGTTTTAAGCAGATTTTTTCAGTAAATACCAGATCGTTTTGTTGCCTTTTTCGTTGCATAATTTACATGCTGACAAAGAAGCAGAGCAATAAAATAATGCAAACCGGTTAAATAAGCAAATAATGCCAGTATACTAAAAACAAGAAAAAACGACAAGCAACTAAAAAATTATACTACCGAAAGGTTAAATCTAGCTGTTGCACACATATCTATGCAGTGGGAAGTGTCACTTCTGCTGTAGCTTGTAGACAACCATCTAATAAGACTGGCTGTTAGAGCTAGTTGGTTGGTCATTTCATAAAACTTGCGCGTACGCAGCAAATACGAGGACGAAGGGAGGAAGGACACAAACGAGGTGCAACTTCCAACTGATTTTTATTGAATCGTTTTCCGGTATTTGTAGTCAACCGTTACAAAACACAACACAAAACAACCATCACAGAGCATACGCAGGGCATTATCTCGCTCTCAGGAAAGCAAGTTCCCTTTCAGATAGCGCTATCGATGGCACAGCGACAAACGTATCGCCTAAGTAATCAATGCGTTCAGCTTCTACAATTCTACGTGTTATCGTAGTCTTGTTTTTTTTTTTTTCAAACTCTAACGCATCTATCAAACAATGGGGCACAACCGCAAGCCCTGCGGTGTATGTCAAGAAAGCCACCGTTGTGTTTTTTCACGTTTGTTCGCGAAGCCGATTATTTGCAGCACCCCGTTTGCCCGACGCACTGCCTGCCACAGGGCAGCGGAATGCGATGTATACCACACAATCTGTGCAGTCAACAAATTTTGTTCGGTGCCTCTTTTCGCATCCGTGTTTGGGAAGCACGTCAGGCTTTGTTAGTTTGCACAGGTTCATGAGATTATTGGGCGCGGACAACACTATCTTTACGCTTGACCGTAGATGACGTATTTCCAACTCATGTTTACAGTTTGCACATTGATGTGATGTCGCTTCATGTTGTTTACCACAATTACAGCACCGAACTGCTGTTGCTCTAGCGTCACAGTCATTTCGCTGGTGTGGTCGGGCGCAACGTGAACACGTTGGAGAATTGCGGTAAGTGGACTTAATGGGCCCAAAATGACAGCATCGATAACATTGAATTGGCTTTACCAGAAATGGCTATACCTTGTGCCGTACCAGACCGAGGAGAACGTACTTTGGAAGTCTTGATGACGAGACAGTTATAGTGGACGTATGTACCCATTCGACGAACAGATGTAACGGATGCGTCGTTGTTGGCCTGTAGCTGTGCATGAATCTCGGCACTGTCGATGTTGGTGTCCACTCCTCTGATGACTCCATTTGCCTGGGCTTGGGAACGGGGCTCAAAGGATCTGACAGCGATACCCAACAGAGATGTCACCTTTAGGAGAGATGACAGGCCGTCATTATTTCCTATATCGACAGATATCAAGTTGAGCCTGTAGTTCGGTCTGATCTGAATTATGGAGCCGGGGCACGTGCTTTCGACTCAAGCAGCTCTGACAGTCTTAGTTGATTTAATTTGGTGAACAGGTTTGTTTGGTCTACTGGCATAAAAATGACAGTAAGAGCCGATTTCCTAGAGTCTACAGTTCTTAACCATGTTGAATTAGCCTGAGACTGGGGTATAGAGGAAACATTCTTACCCTTACCCTTATGATATGTTCTCTACAGTTCTTATCGTACTGCTGCTCGAGGATAGAGACTTGGCCTGATGACATTGTTTCTTTGCTTTCCTGTATTTCATAAGAGTGTAGCCTTCTTCACCTGTGGTGGAACCATTTTCTGTGTCAGTAAAATTGGAATTGCTGTCCAGGGGTCAGGGAGTCGATACACATTTTAGTTTCAGGCGTCAAAGATCCGTCCTCGTTTGTGTACTTGCCGTTCAGCAACGCAGGTGGCTGAGATAGAGCTTGCAGTGTCGCAGGTGAAATGGCCAAGCCGCTGACAGATGCCGTATAGTGATCGGGGAGCGGTTGGCCCCCGTGGCCATGCCGACGTTCAGGCCGATGGTGGGTGACCTCAGTACCGGTAGGTTCAATTTCAAAATAGTTATTTAACTAAATATCAGAGAGTGATGAAAATGTGCTTCAGCGTGGGAACACTTCGTCGTCTCCAGTGTTGAGTGAAGTACATACATATAAAAAGTACTTGAAGTACGTAGTAAATCAGAGGTTATGTACTTCAAATATAGATAAGTACACCGGGCGCAATACACCCAAAGTAAAGTACTATAAATACAATGTACTTTCAAAGTAAAGTCAAGTACTTACACAATATTTCTAATGTCCTTTCGTACGACTAGTTCTTTTTTTTAAAACTAGTATGCTATGTCCTAGGGGTAATTGGGCATGTTATTTTCGCAAATGGCGGCGAATATTGGATAAGGTTAAGTAGCCACTGCGTAGTCGTTTTAATCTCGCTGACGAACTATTTAACACAATCAACTTATAACTTTTAAGGCACTTCTTTGTATCGGCCTTATAGCTGCCATTACTTCATTCACTCAACTCCAGATGCTTCGTAAGATTATATGCTGCATTGTACTGCAAGCTAAGACGCCGCTTACCAGGTGAACAAAACCTGTTGCTATCCGAACGTGCAATCTCAAACAATTCGCCATCAACAATCGCGGGCAAAGAAGCCATTGCGTGCACCTCCCTCCACCTCGCAAGTTCCGTGAACTCTGCGAGCCTTCCCCATCCTCCCCCTTCTGGATTGCACTCAAGGAAGTTAAGACAACAGCCCCGTAGCTTCCGCAATGCAATCCTCTTGTGAAGGAGTGTCCTTAAGCTCCTCGCTTGCGCTGACCGAGCGAGAAGTAGCTAGAGTTTGAAATCCTGCGGGAAAGCCGCCCCCAGTACAAACAGGGCTATGCGTCGCGTCTGCTTGCGTTTCTGGTGAGAGTGAATTCCCAGTGATTTTTCAGAGTTGAAAAAACATCCTTTTATTATACAAATTTAACAAGATCACATTTGTGGAATGTACTTTGAAGTCGAGAGTTGTACTTTCCTTGTAAAGTACCAGAAAACATAATTCAAGCAAAGTACAAGTACACGCTTAGATAATGCACTTCAAGTAAAGTAGTTTTCTAAACCTACTTGAAGTGGTGCGTTAAGTAAAATTTACTTAAAGTACTTCCCAACACTGTCTTCGCTCACCCATGCACCGTACATCGTATCTCCCGCACGCATATCACAGTGCGCCGGCTCTCGTCCACGCACCCGGACCACTACCTTCCTGACCTCATTTTTTTTTTTTTTTCCCGTACAGCTTCGGATCGGAACGGCCTTTCCCACCAGATTGCTGCCATCACCTACGCTTCCCATCAACCTTCATGGAGCACGTAACCCATCAGGCCATCACCCTTTACAATGATCTGTGGCATTAATGATTCTTCTCTTGTTGTACTGTACCCACCCCTTATGTGATACCCCCCCCCCCCTTGGGGGTCTTTAAGGAAATAAAGTGATTGTGAAAGTGATTATATAGCATCACTGGCCACAGACAGTAGATACTTAGCTCAAGTAAGTTACACACAAGTTTTAAATTCAGCTCAGTCCACTTATATCCTTTATTACAAAAATCTTAAACATGCATGTTTTTTTTAGGTGGCCACATAGTGTTACTAATTTAGAACACATCTACTCGTCGTTACTTCTTAAACGAGTATAACATATTATAAACAACGACCTTATCTTAATCAATTAATCAAACGTATAAAGCACACTGATGGACAATGGGATCAATAAATCGGTTTCTATACTTCAAATTGACACAAAAGCTGAGAGGTTTGCAAGACAGAGGAATCCGCCAGTCCTTGATTATACCGCGACATCTGATGAAAACCGACTGTCTCTTACTAAGCAACATAATAAAACCGGAGACACGGAAACACCAAGGGCACACACAACACCGTCTCAGTGTCTCTTTCAGGCCTAGATATTTTCCATGAAAGGCGCTTTGTCCATTAGAAGCAGTGATTTCCCTACACCCCCCCCCCCCCCCCCCCCCTTAGGGGGGTGTTTTTCCGAAGGGATACTACAACGAACTTTCGGCGCTCATTTTTTGGTCTATATCTGTTCAAAGGAGCAGTATCACATCGAACATACCAATATCCTGTTAAAAAAGTCTCGAAAAGGAATTTTAAAACGAATTATACGATTAGCAAAGAGCACCTGGTGGATGTCGCTAACGCCTCGCTTGTAATGCCCGTCTAGGAACTTTGACAACGTCTCGCCTCCGGCCTCAACGAGAGAAGAGGGGAAGGAGGAACTCCCCTCTTCCCGAGAATGCCTTTTGTGTGTCGCAGAAGTCGCTATTGTCCCCCTACAAGATTATAGAAGATTAACCCGTCACTCAAAATACGTACAAAAGCAGCCGCTTCGGTGGCTGGAACGACTAGGCCATCCTCTCGACGTCAGCCTCACCGTAGCCTTGCTCGTCCCGAGACGACCTACGTCACGATTGCGTTGGATGTCACGTGGACTCTGCTGGGCCTTCTCCGAGCGCTTGCCGGAGTGGGCCGTTTATAACGAAAAATACAGCCACCAGGCTCAAAATACAAACGTGCGATTGTCATTTACGAATATTGTGGATCATATTCAACCTATTTTTAAACACGACTGGAATATTTCAAATTTCTTTGAAGTATCCCTTTAATTCACAACGACTCCTCTATTCTCAATGCCCCCCCCCCCCCCAAAAAAAAAAGAAAAAAAAAAAAAGAAAAATTAGACATTTTTTTCAATTTTAATTCCTGGGGAAACCCCTGAATAGAAGGAACCTGTAACGACAGAAGGATGCAGCCTGCAAAGTAAAGCTTCCGGGCCCACTCGCTTGGCTTAAACTGCCTCAGTGAAAATGTGCTCCCAACGTCTTCCTTTGTCCACAAGTCATTTTATAAACAAGACAAATGCTAGAGCCACATCTCTTGCACGGGTTTCTGCGTATTATCCAAGTGGTTTTGGCAACTATAAGAAAAAAAAAAATCGCCGAAAGGGTACAAATCGAAAGAAGCCTTAGGGGGCTGAATTAACCTTAACCCCCCCCCCCCCCCCCTAAAAAAAAAATTTCTGGCAACGCTGGCAAGCACGATATTACCTATATTCAACGCCAAGTATGAAACAGCACATTCACATTGACATCTTGTGTGAGCTCTCTCGTTGTTTTTTTGGATTGCCTTCACCACATTTTCAAAATGTGCTCATATTTCCATCCAATGTTTGCAGGTCGATGAAAAGAAATAATTTTGTTTTTAGATAAACTTTTGTTGTCTTACCTTACGTTTTTCTGCCAACACTGTGTATTGGCAGGTAACGTGAGGCAAGATAACGGCAGCAGGGGATGAGTGAATTTATAATTCACCCATCCCCCGCTGAGGTAGTACACATGGGCTTGCAGGGTTTCCCAACCAAACAAATAGGAACATGAGTAGAAGTGCTTCCATTTTTGCTTCTCACACGGTCCTATTTGATACCATGTGTAAAATTAATATTGGCCTCTGCTGTCCCCTACCATTACCATAAGAGCGAAGCGTAAAACACGACAAACTTTGCGCATATAACGTCCAACATGCTCAACGGTTCGGCAGACTTTACTCAGAGGCTCAAGTGTAGCTGCAGAGGCAGCCAAACAGTTTAGAGCTAATTGATCAAAAATATTGCTCATCTGTGATTGGCGGGTGCATCGCCAGTAAATTAATATCTCGCAAGTTTATATATATTCAATCAAATAATGTGTTTGTACATAAATAATCTATTATTACCATGATAAAGCCTCGTACCTGGCGGGGGAAGCCGATTGTAGACATACATATATTTGAGACGAAAACACGAGTCTTCAAAGATGCATGACATGAGAACGGCGGGAAGGAGGTTCAGTAGTCCCGCCTCCAACGCGAGCCCTTCGATAACGCTTCGGCGTCGTGAGCCTCGACGTGCACGCGCAGACAAAACACGGCAAGAGGCAGCGAGCGCGTCGCTCTGTCTCACGGCGTCGTGCCACTCTCACCCTGCCAGTCAACGTCAGAGCCAAAATCACACTCGTATACAGCAAGCAGTCAAACACAAACAACCCGTTTGACCGATAGTCGGGCTAGGGGCATGGAGAATGCGGCAGACAGAATTCCTACGCTGGCATGGGACAGTCATTCGTAGTTATCTTCTGGAAGCAACCAAGTTTGGAAAAAAGGGGACCCTCCAGATTAACGTCGCGTTGTCGTTGCTCCATCTATCCTAGGAAGAACGCGCCCCTTTCGTTACTTCGACCGACAACAATCACTGAGCCACCCCAACCAACCGAACGACCGACCTTCCAACCTGACTGGCGCGGCTGGCGCGGCTTGACACACAGTGTGGCCCGACGGCCCGACTGCCGGCTGTGCTTCAAGCCGCCCTGGCTACGCAGCCCGGCCTGGCCCGGCCGCCCATCCCCGCCGCAACAGGAAACACGACCAACACGACGTCCACCACGTGATACGTAAACAAAAACAAAATAAAAAAAGAGAGATAGAGAGAGAGAGAGAAACTGAGAAGCGAAGTGGAAAGGAGAATAACGCATGCGTACTGGCAGAGCTCGGCAGACGGCTGCGTCGGCTGCATAACCTCAATCCCGCAGTTTGTCACCGCGCGACGGCGGGTTTTGTTTTGCTAGTAAAGTTAGAGCCAGTTTGACAATATTTGATTTCATGCAAATCCGACTTTGGAGTACAGCGACACGATCGGGAGGTGGAGACGGCTTCACGGAAGCGACTGTGCGTCTTTCGCGTGAATGTGAGGTGAGGGTTTCTGGGATCTTGACCTGTAATGGCGTCCCATCTCGCAAGATGGAATTATGTTGAAAGGAAATCTATGCAACATGCATGCTCGCGGTGTTGCCCCGAGCGCCTAGGGGAAGAGAAACAAACGTACAATAATGTGCGTAATTTACTGGTTATTTGATCCCGCTGCGATCGTTTTAATCGGATCGGACGGGTCCGTGGCTGTTCTGCTTTGAGGTTAATATGATCTGTTGCCTTGCTGCGTACTCGAGTTGGTGTGTGTTTTTACCACATGGTCACAGGCGCAGGGTGCGTTTGGAAGTGTGTGCACGCTACACTGGTCGCTTGATCGGAGCTAGCAATCGCGTACCCCCTACTTGCACTGTAGCCAGGGATCAGCGCTGGAAGCTCTAATAATGTTCTCGGTTGTCACCCGCACTTCATTCCTTCTCGATACCGTGCAAATGAACCTTTCTTGAATGGTGTCTTGTTACGAAAAATATTAGCTAATCCATGTTACCGGTCGCGAAACTGATCGGCTATACAGTAAGCACCCGTGAAGAAAGAGATAAAAAACAACAAAAGCCGCATACCTTCCTCCCCTTTTTCTCTATGCATCCATTGATCGTTCTGATGTCGTCCATTGTTATCAGAGATCGACGAATGGGAGATAAAAGTGAAAGGAAAGAAGTGTGTGATCACCCTTGAAAGGAAAGACGCTCGCGATCATCTGTAAGATGACCAGGCTTCCGCCGAGAGGGAAAAAAAAAAAAAAAAAATAGTGGCCGGATTTGGTTCCGTCCTGTTCTACTGTTCTGGGTCCGATTGATGGCGTGTGCACGTTCAAATCCTTGCTGCGAATCGGAATGCCTTGCATTGTTTCGCTATTAGGAAAACATTATTCCGACGGGGGCTTCGCTGAAGGGATATTAACGCTTTGTGTTGACTATTGAGGACAACCGAGCAGTCGGCGCGCGCTGCACTCGACCACAACAACCGGTTATGGCGCAGCGCGCTCTGCCACAGCAACCGGTCGCAGTCAGATCATGGAGATAAAAAAATAAGAAAAAAACAAAAAAAGGGGAAACGACTGGAGCCAATATTCGGGGAGCCTGCGTTTATGATTATTTGTGTGTGAGAGGGGGTGCTCTCGATAACCAGCTTTTCTGTTGGCAAAAATGGGAAGCCATTCCGACCCCCCTGGGCCCTTTGCACTCGCGCTGTGCCGAAAATATTTGTGATATTTTTTTTTACGAGTGTGTTTATGCTTTTGGTGTGACAGCATACAACACTGATTCTTTTATTGTTCTAAACTTTCGGACCATAAACCTCGTGAACACTTCTGGCGTCTACGAGAAAAGGACGTCATTTGCGGTCATTATCCCGCTGTTAAAAAAAGGGAATTGTGTGCCAGGTTTTCTGTTATTGAAATTGTGATGTATTTGAGGATAATGCAAAGGTGCAAGCGCCCTGGACTAGAATGGAGATTTGTGTTTGTCCTTTGTTCCCCTTCTCCAGGGATTATTATAGTGATATATTTATTGGCGATTATGTCCCCTGCACTTAAAACATTTTATACACAGGAGCAGATGAAAAAAAAAGAAAAACGGTTTGTAACCATTCTTGACTGATTATAAGCAGGAGTGACGAGTGCTTCAGTTTGATGAGCACAAATCTTCCTTGCAGCATTGGTATTTCATATTGTTAATTTTTTTTTTTCTGTTTAACGCTGGTTTGCTCCGTTTACAGTTTTAGCTGCAAGATGCACATTCTGAGGAACATTAGTGTGCTAGTCAAAGCTGGGCCTCATGGCTGAACTTTGCTATATTTATTTGGGCTCAACATTGTAATCTGTTGGGCCTCTGGGCTCCATCACATAGGAAGGAAGCAGCCCTTACTGATAGCCTGGCTATCTTTGGCATCATGTTTCTTTTATCATCCCTTCCAAACTGATTCTGTATTTGATGCTGGTGTTAGCTATAAGGAAGTTCTGACAAGCTTGCCTGGGGTGTGCACTATTGGGGGGGCTGTGACATGTGTTAAACAGTGCTGTACAGCAGCATGTGTGATGGACTTTCAAAAATAATTTTCATTATGCTCAAGCAGCAAGTTTGTAGAACAGACAGTTTCAACACTGCTTAGGTCAACATTTAAAAATGTTGACCTAAGCCTGCAAAATGCAATGTATGCTGGTGGTGTCAAGGATATGAAAAACTCTCGTCTGCAGTTATATTTTAGCACGCAAAACAAATTTTAGTTTACTATAAAAGTAGTGTGATAGATACTAAAGGTTTATATGAGCAGTTAAAAAGACAACCTAAAGATAAAGAAAAAGCATGCATAACACTCAGTCACTTAAATCTTAAACCTGATGTTAGTACTGGAAAAAAACATTTGCAGCTGGAAGTGAGAAAGTTTGTCGCACCCTTGTGCAATGCTTGTCTGAATTATCATTTTATTGCACCTCGGAATGGCAGCTGCTACTTTTGGTAAGTTTTTTTTTTTTTTTTTGAAGAGTTGTGGAATTAGTTGTTCCTAACAGCATTAGCTACTTTCATTCTTTGTTTAGAATTGAATAGACTATGGTGTGTCTTTAATTTGTGTGACCTGAGGACCGACATGTATGTTATGTTGGGCAACTGATCCTTCAAAATCCTAATTGATCTCACTTGTCTCACCAGGCAAATCTCTGGGAGCTTCATCTGGATTTTTTTGTTCAGCAAAAGTATTTTTTATGCAGCATCGCTGGCATCCTCATAATTTTGCTTTCTTCACTTTGCTTTTTCACCACTTCGTGATAAGTATGTCCTCGAGACTGCTTCTCCTCTGGGAGTTTCAGATGCTTGTTGACTTCTTTTCTTGTATATTTTTGTGTGCTAGGCTAAGTCAAAACAAGCTGTAATGAGTTCTCTAGCCATATCTGCTCAGCATTCTGTGAAACACGATTTTTGCTGGCACTGTACAGATCATGAAAACTATGCCTGTTCTAGAAACAAAATTAAAAAACCATATAGAATAACTTTTTTTTTTATCATTGCATCTTCTACTAAAAGAAAAAGAAATTGAGGAAGAAAGGCATGTGTCATGGCATATGGGGTTTGTGCAGATTAAAGATGCAAGTAAACATTATATCAAAATGAACGTGGCAAAACAATAGTACCAAACTATTTCATAGACAAACAAGCATTTTAGGCATGTTAGATGTAAAAAAACGCATCATTTTTGTGGAATGCTATCCTTTGTCTGCTGCTCACACCCTTCAAGAAGGGGATGTGAATCTGTGTTGCCAAATTGTTGGAAATTTCCTATAAGCATAGCTCCAAGGCACAAAGGGAAACTTAATGTAACTGAATGTAAAATAAAACAAATATATATATATATATATATATATATATATATATATATATATATATATACACACACACACACACACAGGGTGTTTTTTTTTATTCTTGCAGATTTGTTTTAAAAAAAGCCACGAAAGCTACACTTATGCGGTTTGTGCGAGTGAGTTATACGCCCAGGGGGACATTATGTGGGTGGCTAATCTTTGCGATAAGTTGGCTAATTAATTAAAATTCACTAATTAACTTTTTAATTAGTGAAAATAGACATATGGTTCCAATTAGAAACTTGCTGAGCGTCATCAGAAACCCCTAAATCACTCATTTTTCACAAAAACTTCGAGTGCATGAGAAGCGTAGTAGTGCACTAAAGTTATCACTCGTGGAGCAGGTACAAGGCTGACGGTTGCGGTAAGGTGCCCGCGCGATTGTTCCGTCTCTTATGAGAGCCCCAGCCTTGTACCTGCTCCACCAGTGGTAACTTCAGCTCACTACTGCGCTTCACACGCGCTCAAAGTCTCTCTAAAAATTGCTGTTTTAGGGGTTTTGAACGACCCTCAGCAAGTTTCTAATTGGAACCATATGTTTGTTTTCACTAATTAAAAAGTTAATTAGTGAATTTTAATTAATTAGCCAACTTATTGCAAAGATTAGCCACCCACATAATGTCCCCCTGGGCGTATAACTCACTCGGACAAACCGCATAAGTGTAGCTTTCATGGCTTTTTTAAAAACAAATCTTCAAGAATAAAAAAAAAAAAACATATTTTACATGCATTCAAAGTTAAGTTTCTTTTTGTGCCTTGGAGCGACCGTAAAATACCGAGCACCCCCCATTCTACAATAAGCGCCCACCCACCAATTTTATAACATTTGGAGAATACATACACAAAGGACATATTTACACATTTTTGGCCGAAGAAACGCCCATCCCCCAGTTTTATGTGATTATCTCAAAATTGAGTGGGCATTTGCTTGGAATTTTACGGTAAGTTTTCCCCACAATTTACCCAAATTTCTCAATATTTGGCTCGTAATCAAGACAGCTTTATTGTGCTTTGTGCAAGACATTCTGTACTGTTAGTGTGTGTGTTTGCTTTCCACTTTAAAAGAGTACAACTTTACTTCATAGACTGCCTCTGGGTTCGCCAACTCGGATGTCAAACTGTTTTTGTAATGCTCTTTGAGTGTTGCAATAAACAGTGGAATAGTTGACCAGGATAGCTAGAGCGAAGGGATGTTTTTCTGGTGTCAGTACCCTATTGCTGTTTCTATGACACCCCATACAAAAATAGACATAGAAAGCAAGCAAGGATTGACGGTTGGCACTGTCATCCATTCTGTTTCTAGTATTGAAGAAACTCTGCCCAAATGCATGTGCAGTATGTCTTTGTACTGTTATAAATAAATCTGAGAAAATCATTGATAAATGTTGCCCTAAAAACTACTTGATTTTTTGTAAGCTTTTATGCTTTGTTTAAAACATTGGTGACATCTAACATACAGAAAAATGTCACTAGGGCTGAAATGGACATGTTTTCTGACCAGAGACATGGAAGGACCATGACATAGGTAATGTGACATGTAATGGTGGGGAAGTGTGTTGTTCCCTGCCAGGCATCCAGAAGCTTGATGCAGGGGGTTGACATACTCACTGATTAGAAGGAACAAAGATCTAATCTCGCCCTTCTTCCTGATGAAAAAAGATTAACTTGGAAACACCAAACGCTTAAAAAAAGACCTTTAAAGAGGCTAAACAAACCGAGCACCAAGAAAAGAGAGAAAGAATGCCTGCTTCCTTGTGGAGAGAGCGTCTCTCCCCCCCCCCCTAATCAATGGAGGCAGGGTGCACTGCGCACGCACAGCAACAGTGGTCTGGGAGTCCACTCACCTCGGGGCGTATTTACTAGCTGGTCCTTATCTGCTTACGCTGGGGTCAAACACAAACAAAGCCATCACCAAAAGGACTGTGCCGTGACAATGAACTCTGGCAACACTGAAGCCTGCTGCCTGCCTGTCTGGAGATTCACACGGACTTTCATCTGTAAAGCTTGGCAGAGCAAAGATTTGCCTGCTCCAAGATAGCCTTAGAGTAGAACGGTATCTTGGTGCCAGACCAGTAGAGAAAAGCAAGCAGTGCGCCACTACTGGGGCCTTGGAGAGTAGCCTAAGCCCAAGCTTTCAGACTTGTTAGGTCGTGCAGCAGTTAAATAGAGAGAGAGGGTAGCAGCTGCAGCATTATGATGCTTAGGAGTTATGTGCATTCTTTGTGTAATTCTTTTTTTTTTTTTTTTAGTATAAATGGGAATGGCTTTGTTGAGTGGAGGGGCATTTGATAGGTATTCTTTTTTTAAATATTGGTCCGGTTTGAGAAGGTAATCTGTATTGTAATACACTTACCCTGAAGGCAGTCTTCAAGCTATTCATGAGACTGGCAGTTTGACTTCTGGTAACATTCGAAGTTCCTCTACTGCATCCAACATCTTTGTTCAGTGAACCAGAGGCAGAGAAGAAAAAAAAAAGATTCAGAATTTTCTTTAAAAGCTAACACTGAGTCCTCTTCTCAATTCCTAAGAATAGGAAGCCCCCCCGCCCCTGTTTTTTCTGGTGTGTGGGATTGTGGCAACTGCTGAACCTCAAAGATACCTCTGTATCTTTCTATCACTCTATGAAATATGTGACATACATTAAAGTCTGAAGCCATCATAGAATGTTTCAAATAGCCTTAGAGTTCTAAATTTGTTTTAAAAGTTCTAAATCTGTTCTAAATTTTAGTATTACCCTATTACCGAGTGCAGTCTGCAAAGTGACTAATGTCTGATTACTTATAATACTACTTATACTTATATACACTGTTATACTTATTTTCTTCTGATGCACTACCAGGTTTTTGTTAAACTAAAATCGTGCACTAGTCGTTCTGATTAATGCTGGAGTGCTCGAGTGCGGTTGAATATTTTATAGTTGTGTATGTGCAATTTTTGGCAAAAAGAGCTAATGGCTGATTTACCAGATAGCAACATGTTAACAAAAGAAGTCTTAAAAAGAGAAGTTTAAGGAACACTGAGCTGTTACAACGCATTTTATGGTTGCATCTACTACTCAATGTAAAGATACGGCATTGCATAAGCTTTGCAGTGCCATGCTGCCCCCATCGCTTGAGCGTGCTCCCTCCTTTCTCTAAGGAAGCTTCTTTCTTCTCATTTCTCTGCTTGTTGTCGGGCACAGTGTGCTAGGGCCTAATGCCAAGCTTTGTTACTGTTGTTTGTTGCAGGCGAGCACATCACCAATGTTGACATGGGCAAAATCACCAATCGTCCCCAGGCCGACACGCAGAGTCTCTCCTCAGCCTATTTCACAAAAGGCAAGTTCTTCAAAATAGACTTCTCTGTGCGTGCCCGCCTAGCCTCCACTTCCCGTCCCGGCTCCACTGCCTTTGGAGTGCCGCCTGTGACGAGCTTCCATTCCGTGGGACATGCAGGGAGCCTGCTTCCAGTAGGTGTGGTGTCCTCGGCACCCAAAGCAGAGCAGCATGCGTCGCTTCCCGGGCCGCCTGTGAACCTGGAGCGAGTTCCCTTATACCAGGACCAGCTAGAGTTGTCCTACCCTGAGCTGAACAGCCTGAGCAGTGCCCTTGCCGATCGCTACCACAGGATGGAGTCCAACATGAGCACCCTTGACTGCACCTCAGACACGACCAACCTCCACGAGGACTCTGTCTCCTCGACTGTTCGAGAGACCAACCAGGTGTGTTATGTGAAAACTGAGCCTGATTAGACATGGGCAAGTTGTGAAAAGCAACATATTTGTGCATTTGCATCATTGTGCCTTCTTTGCCTTCTTGTGCTGCCCATAGCAGAGTCTTCCGGTGAACTGAACACTGAAAAGTTGACAAGGCAGGGGTGCATTAATTTTAGCAGCTAGGTTCTTGCATTCTTTGCCCTGGAACTTAGAATGAATGGCAGAAACAGCGCTCCCAATCTGTGGCCATCATTTCAGCCCGTGCCTAAAGGAGGTGGCCACAGTCATCTTCGAGTCTTCCCCTGGGAGGTTATTTGTAGGAGGACTGTGCAGTTCATTCGATGTAACTCCAAGGTTGTTCAAGGTCTTCGACACACTTACCCTTCCCTATCCTAACTTCTAGGGACGCTATATCGATGACATCCTCGGATTCAGCCCACCGAATGCGGTCAATTCTTCCCTTTGACTAATAGAAAGTGCACACCCTTCTCTGAAATTCACCTCCTCAGTTTCTACCTCTGCTATCTTTCTTGACCTCACCATCTCTATCAACAACAAACGCTTCCTAACGTCTGTTCGTTACAAGCCTACCGACTCGCACAGCTACCTTCACTACGCTTCTTGCCACCCCAAACATCAAATCGCATTTTCACGATTTCTCTGCATCCAACGCCTTTGCAGTGACGATGTCGATTTCCATAATCAGGCCCTCTTTATGTCCACGTCCACATTTCTTTCTGAACTGGGGATACCCTTGCCCCATTCTTGACAAGGCATTAGACCGCGTTTCCCACATCTCCCATTCTGACGCCCTTTTCTCTCTGTTATGTAGTGACGAGTTTCTCTGTTTTCGCTGTGCTTAGCAGACTTCCATGTTTTCAGTTGTCAACCCTATTATACAAATGTTATCGAAAAAGCAAAGTAAAACCTACCAGTCGTGACCATGACAGCGATGTGTCCGGCTCATGTCATTACACTCTCCACCCAAACCCAAAAAACCCATAACCCTCTTGTCCTGACATACCACACTCATCTCCCCAAAACTCACCCATCAGCTTCTTTCTGCCACTGGCCACCTCCACCCTTCCAAGCACATTTCTGAAGCCCCGACTGTCGCCTACCGCTTCCCCCCAAACTTCCGATCTCTCTTGGTGAAAAGCCATCTTCCGCCCGCCGCCCCTAAATCTCCCACACAACAATCACCCGGTACCGCACCATACAACACCCCTAGATGCCTTACCTGCAAGCATGTCGCTCCTCCTCCCCCTAAATTCAAACACAAAAGTCCTGACAGCCA
The DNA here is from genome assembly GCA_013358835.2 of Ixodes persulcatus. NCBI lineage: Eukaryota > Metazoa > Arthropoda > Arachnida > Ixodida > Ixodidae > Ixodes > Ixodes persulcatus. The sequence continues at coordinate 42,619 of JABSTQ010005660.1, read as the reverse complement.
TACCTGCAAATCTGCTAACATCGCTTACGTAATTTTCTGCACCGCATGCCCCAACACGTTTTATATTGGCGAAACCGATCGAAACCGAACACCGCCGCCTCGTAACCCTGGAACTCACTGTTAAACTAGATCCTAATCTCTCCACGCATGTTTCCGACCACTTCTCCAAAAACCGACACGGTGAATTCGATATGCGTGTCTGCATCATCCAATCTGGCTTCATTTGCTTCCGCTCTCGCAAAAAAGTAAGAAAACCGCCTAATCTTTAATCTCCGCACTGAATTCCCTAACGGCTTAAACAATACTCGTCTTCGGCTGCTAATACTTCCACTCTTTTTTCTAAAGTCGACTCCCTTTCCCACTTTCATTCATTCTCCCATTCTTCCCCGTTCATAACAGTTTGACCCTCTTCCCGAACTTCGTCTCCCCGTCTGGTTGTCATTTGCTGCTGCGTCTTTCTCCTTTTGTTTTGTTTTTTCTTTATCTTCTGGCATCATGCTGCGACAGCCCTTGCGCTCTTCTCCTTGGCTTCCCTTGGTTTTCCCATAGTCTGACGAAGGGCGTGCGGCCAAATTGTCACTTATTTGCTTTCCCCTTCTTTTTGCACGTCTTATCTCTCACGCTTTTAGTTTTGTTCAAAGCTTCTAGTCACTGAGAGGATGCAGATGGCAAGAAGGAGCTTCTATAGGCCCCTCAATCGATGATCGGCTCACAGCCTTTTCATCACTATGCACAGGTCACTAATGCTTGTTGGGATAAATAGGTTCTAGGAAATTAGCTCAACATGAAGCTGACCAATGCCATAAAGGTGAAATAATTAAATATGTGAGATCCCTTTATTCATGTGGTTGTCGAATACAGTCGCTGTACCACTTGCTCATTGGAAATGCAACGTTATGGTAGTGTTGAATAAGTGTAAACAATCTGTCATTGTTTTTCCCTAGTAAAGTATGTAAAGAGCGAAATGGGGTGAAACACATTTCTGTCATTTCCATTGTTGATATTTTATAAATACAAACGCAAATGCCACATTTTCTGGACTTTATTCGGCAGACAGTACATGTTTAGAAGTTGATCTTCTCTGTTTTGCGGACTATACAAGGATTTGTTTTTAAAATTGCTTGCTATCAGTGAAACTTTTGCACAATGCAGTTAAGCAAATCACATTGTTTCACACAGGGCATTAGTGAGGAAAAAAAGCGAGACTGTCAGGGTGTTGCTTTCGAAATCAATGCCCATGCGGGTGGCGTGCAAGGTAGCTGCGCCCAAGCGGAGAATGTGGATCAAGCTTGATCTTGATAGCACAAACACCCACAGCTTACGGTCATAAAATCATCACGACAAGTAAATAAGTGACTTTGGGGTCCTTCAGGAACCACAGTTGCGATACCTCCGAAATAAAAAAGCACCTGCACACTCATTTTTGTTTCTTTTAAAACAACAATACAAATTATGGAAAGAAGAATTGACATTCATATTGTTTCATTAGTCAGCATGGAGTACTATTTGTCTGGGAACTAATGACACTGTTTTTAATGGGAGTAAGACATGAATGAACACTTAGTCCTAGTCACCAGGTGTGGGCTGTCTAAGAAAAAAAACACATCTTTTAGTCAAAACTTGCCCCTACAGACAATATACCAAGTGCGGACTACAGTCCAGGAAATATGCCATTTTTATATTTGTTACTGTGTGCTTCTTTCCTCGTTATTTAGTGGTTTTAGAAAAAAATGGACATCCAGTGTTGTTTTCACAATGTTTTCTAGGAGACTATGCGCCTCTGTTGGTTGGAGAGTGGGGCAATGTAGCTCGATGAACGGTGGAGGAAAACCCATTTGTGAAGAATGCTTTGTCCGATCTGGCAGGCTGCAACCGAGGCTTGAACCTAGTTTTCCATGCCTTCCCTTCTTTTGCCCCAGTCACAGCTGTTGTTCTAGACTCTTGGCCTTCCCCAGCCTGCCTGAATCCCCTTGTGTGGTCGCAGGACACGAGCAGCCTGCTACAAGAGCCCAACTCGATGCTGGTGCGCATGCTGCACATGACGGTGAAGGAGGACCACTCCTGGCTCGGGGCGCTGAGTGCGGGCAACCCTGCGTCGAGCGTGAGCAGCCCGTCGTCGAGCCGTGCCAGCCTGAGCCCGCCACCGCACTCTCCCCGGCGTGGTGGCACCCTTGGCGGTGCCTCCCCGCTCGCCGTCTCAGAGGAGGCCACGCTGGGAGACACGCTGGCATGTGCCGAGCCTCCAGACGCGCCCTCCACCTCGAGGGCTGCGGCACCAGACTTCCACAACCTGCAGACGGCTCTGCGTGCTCTCATCAAGTGAGTCGGCCGTGTTCTCGGCCAGCATCTCCCACCCTTTCGGAGAGAAACGGGGCCTTTTGAAGACGAGGCACGGGTTTTACTGGAGTGCCAGGTTGCCCATTCTGTACCCTGCTAAGAAAATTGCTTCTCTTAAAGGACAACCCCGGCTCAAATTTCTTAGTGAAATTTGAGGCGGGGTTGTCCTTTGAAATAACTCTGCATTGTCCTGAATGTTTTCATTTGAATTATTGAACTATACTAGCGGTATTTGCGCAGCGTATGATACTTTTCAAAGCAAATGCTCGGGTGCACGCGAGGGTGTCGAGTGCAGGTTTCGCAGTAGAAAACATTTTCATGTCTTTGCCTTTTGACTTCCCTGTCACTGCAGACTGCACAGTCCGTAAGACGTGGACGGAGTAAAGGCTGCCATCTTGGAACACCCAAAAGCGTGTGCAAAATGCCCGTCTGCGCATCTAGCAAAAATAAAATGTGTCACGCCTCTTACGTCACTTGTTGGAGTGACCAGAAAAAAAGTACACATAGTTTACATACCCGATAAAAGATGGCGGAAGTTGAAATTGTCGGTAGGCACCCTACGCTTGACCGCAAAGCAGAAATGGACACTTCGGGGCAGCCCCGACATTTGTCCAGAACGGGAATATTTATTTGTCAGGAGTTACCCGACAGATCACCCCAAATGATTAAGGGCAAGCCAAAAAATCAAAATAATTTTTCAATTTTATTTTGCTCGTTTTCTTATCTGATTTTTGTACTTTCCTAAGTACAAAAATTAAAACAAAATTTGATTAGAAAAAAAATGTTTCAAAATAACTTGGTGAACTGTGGAGGCTACGGCCCCCGCGACCCAATAAGAGCATCGGAGCGAGACCTGTGACACCCTGTCATGAGGGCATTTGTATCACTGCACCAAATGTGAGGCCCGGAGGAACCGGCTGTCGTCTGCTGCAAAACCAAACAACTTCGGATGAATGTCCACCGCTGCAACCTTGCCGTCTGCTAGAGTAGCGAGCTCTTTGGGAACAGTTCATGAGACAAACCATGTGCTCAATTTACCCGCAAACCCGTGGCGAGTGCCCTAATGCGAGGGCGACGTTTTGAGCGTAAGCGGTCGATTAGAGGGCTGCGATTGTTCAAACATCGTTCAAAAGCCACGTTGTTCTCGAAAAACGGTTCATCCGAATATCGTTGAGAAGTCACATGTCTTCGTCTTTCCTCCGTGTCGTATAGCGTAGGATGCAATCGCGCGAGTTCAATCGCCGTTAAAAGAAAAAGAAGTCTAGAACTGCTTCTTGTTTCGTACGGCGCCATTGCTGTGGCGGTAATGAGGCCTCCTTGGCCTCGACCATGTAGCGTCGTCACGTGCCTTGCTCCGACGCCCTCATTGGGTTGCGGGGGCCGCAGCCTCCACAGTTCGCCGAGTTATCGTGAAACGGAATATAAGTTGCGGTGGCTTGCGAGTTTGCACGAATTGCGAGTTTGCATGAATATCGGCCATCTTTGAGTGAAATGTCGAGGAATGTGTAAACTTAAAAGAAAATTGTTTCATGTGTTGTACGCTTTAAGTCATAAATATTTGTATACACCGAAAAAATAAAATTGAAATAGCCCCCCCCCCCCCCCCCAAATAAAAAAAAAAAAAAAAAAAAAAAAGCATCATCACGACTCGAAAGTTTCAATACAGATTTAAACTACCGTAAAATCACGAGCAAGCGCCCTCTCTACATTTGGAGATAATCATGTAAAACATGGGCAATCCTTAGGTTAACACTATGTAAAGATATGTCCCTTGTGTATTTTCCGAATGTTACAAAATTGAGGGGTGGGTGCTGAGTGTGCAATGGGTGGATGCTCGGTATTTTACAGTAAGTCTAAGTCATCATTTATATTGTCTTGATTTTTTGTTTCCACCCCGATTGCATCAGACTCAATCGTGCTCTGCCTTCGAGCAAAACACTGAAGAAATCGAAGGGACACTAAAAGCCTAACCCGCTCTGCAAATTCCCTTTAGCTGTTAAGTCCCGTGGTCTTGAATCTATGTATCCCTGTGGACAATTCCAGCTGAAACACCAGATCCGACCTTCTGCGTCTGCAGTCCCTACACATTTTATTGTCTCTCAATTTGTGAAATAGTATGAAGTATGACGCCTCAACTTCGCATTCCATCCTAGTTCAAATCACAGCTCTCTCAAAAATTGGCAGGTATACCACAGAAGCATAGTAAAGGACTATTTGAGCTCATATTGTCCGCGATTTACTTGTAGATGCGCCTCTATGTCGGAAACAGTGCCAACCAGAGAACACCAACAAGACTTGCAGTTTTCCACCAGAGTTGTTACTAATAAGAATACATGTATTTCATGCATGTTAAATAAGCCAGTCTACTAAGCAAAAAAAAAAAAAAAAAAAGACTCAGCACTTAGGGTCTGGGGTATTCTTTGGCATTGGTACAAAATCGTGTATAAATATATAAATATATGCTTTCTTTCTTTTTTTTTTTTTTTTTAGCATGGAGGACTTTATGTTATGCCAGATCCACGCTTTCATTCATGGATTTTGACAGTAGCTAATATTCATAGCGCAAAAAATGGTCACGGTACCGAAAATCATCTGTAATACACTTAATAACAGGCAGTGTCAGAGGCCTACGCTGTGATCAAGTTTGACCTCATCGAATCGCTATTGATTTATATATTTTATGCTACCAGTTACTGCACAGCAGTTGTGAAAAACAAAAATGTAGCTTGCTTTTTGCATGGCGTAAGAAATGTTCACTATGTCCTGCATATCTGTTCATGACAATAGTGACAACATTCAATAAATCTTAATTTTAGTTGTTAAACCATTAACTTCCACCAATCTTTCTGCTAACAGACAAGAAGCTTTATAGATCCCAGTTGCTAAGAAAACAAGGGCACTCAATTCGGCATCATCTGCTTTTAAAAAAAAGCTATAAAAAAATAGTCCTCAGAAATCGTGCTGTGGAAATGGGGACAGCAGAATGAATATACGTTTAATTTCAATTGGTGATCTTGACGTTTTATTGCACACGCCGCTGTACGCTAGTTATGTGGTCGTGCAGGCATTCAGAAACAGAACCATAAAGTACTCACATGTGAGGTCAGTCTGCTAGCACACACCACTCACTCAAACTGCCCGTTTCAATTTCCGCGTTGCTGGGTTGAAGACAAGAAGCATTGCGAAAAGCAGTATAGTCGCCGACCTATTATTCGGACTTCGCAGGGACCGAAAAAACGTATGAATAATAGAGCAGTCCGAAAAATCAGCAGATTGAAAAACTTGCCTTTATTACTTCCAAGTGGGCTTAAAAAAGCCGTAAATAGTGCCTTGTTTCAGGTTACGCCTCCGTTTGCGTTCGGCAACTTTCTGTTAGCTTGAGAATCGCTGCCTTCTTTTCTAGCGTTATGGTCGAGTACTTTCTGCACTTCTTAGTGACACATCGCGGTGACAGAAGAACAGATGGGGCCATGACGTCCAAGCCAGCTCTGTCCGAACGAGATAAGAACCGCAAATCCACGAGCGCAAAATGGCGACTGGCGACGCGAAGGAACGAAAAAATAAAGCTAAATGATAATAATAATGATGATGATGACCTGCAGCTAAATGGAAAAAAAGGGCTAGCATAGCGTCACCTAGCGGTAGGACTCAGGAGTACTCAAGTAGCGCTGCCAAACCAAGTCACTCCGTTTGCAGCCAACATAGAATTCAAAATGGCCGCTTCTCGACGGTGTTTCCGCTGATCGCTCGTGACGATTTCGTCCGAATAATCGAACTTTCGGACTTCAAGCTGTCCGAAACATTGGTCGTGAATATGCACTATTTCTATGGGGTAAGTCACGGTTCCGCCTTTAGGTCCGAAATATCGAACAAGTCCGAATTACCGGAGTCCGAAATACCGGAGTCCGAAAAAACGGTCGGCGACTGTAGAAAGATGATTTAAACAAAACAAGAAAAAAAAAAAAGCTTCTACGCAGCGTCCAGCTACACTCCGTAGCACCTTATGACGGACTATGAGGATGCTACAAGCCATCCCAGTCAATTCAGCACTGTGCACGTTGTGACTATGCATCCCTCTCGGAGGTTATGTGACGCTCACATAGTGTTGGTTTGGCTTCGATGGCTCGTAGCATTCTTGCAGTTCATTACATGGTGAAATGGAGTGTAGCACCAGGCAATGAGTGTTTAGGCAGGTGCCTGGCATCTCTGTGATACGCCACCCCTGGCTTGACATTGCAGCTCCATTCTTCTTGGCTCCGGTTTCTGCACTGGCTTTCTGGCACTGCAGAACAAACAGCCCCAAGCAGCCCGTCGATTTTTAAAAATTTTTTTTTTTTATTTTTGTGCTCATGTTTGTCTCCTCTTTCCTCATGGAGTATTGTTTAGCAGTAACAAAACAAACACACAAAAACTAACTGCCTCTTGGTGTACTCCTCCGACCCGACCTGCCAACGCCACGTCGAATCGTGCGTAGACGCAAAATTAATTTTTTTATTTATTTGTGGTTTAACTCCACATTGCTGCCATTTATTTAGGCAACACCGCACCACTGAAGCCACCTGCGACCACGTGCAAAAACGTTTGCAGCTCAGATTTCATTACGCCAAACTCTTTTCCAGTGAACGGTAATTGCCACATGAGATTGTGGTTTCGTTCCGGTGCGGGTTCAATATGAAATTTCCATTACAGTCTCGGTTTTGTTCCGGTTCAATCAGGAATAACGGTTTTGATCCGGTTTTCGGCTTGCGTTCGGGTTCGGTTTGACACCCTGAACTTATCAATAGTTTTGCATCACTAATGCACACACATTCGGTTTTGGGCCTACTCGGTGATTCCCCTGTCACAATCCGATGCACGCGTGTACCTGCGCTAGTTATGCATTCTAACTGGTTTCCTTTCTCACAAGAAAGGATGGAAGTAAAAGTGCAGCACCTGGCACTGGCTGCACGGTCCACCCGTTGCCACCGTTGTCTGTCTGGAGTGACCCTTTGTGTCGTGTACCAACAGGGAAGTGACCCAGGCGTCGCCCCAGGAGTCTCACTGCTCCCAGGGCAGCAGCATTTGCGGAGCGACCAGGAGCCTGCTCTCGGCAGATTCTACGACCGGTCGGCCCTCTGGGGGCGTCTTCGCCTCGCCAGTGTCCATGGTCGCCAAGGGCGGTATTGCTAGGAGAGTCAACCAGGTGCGTTGTCCCGTCCTTGCGGAACGTCTCTTGCAGCGCCTAACTTAATTTGCTTGTGCCTCCTAAAATTAGGAAGGTTGATTTTTTGCTACTTGCGTATTGAGGCTATTTCTTTACCTGCTTGTAACTAGCCTTTCAGAGTGTTTTTTTTTTAAAGTTTATTTGTGGTTAAATTTGGGAGGACCTTTTTTCAAGTTTATTTTTTTATCACTAGTGAACTCACTTTTATCACTAGTGAACTTTTTATCACTAGTGAACTCTAATAAACGCTTTCAGCGTTTATTAGAGTTCACTAGTGTGAAGTGTTTGATTATCAAAAATTGGGCATTTTTTGTTGTTTAATTTTTTTATTGTGGTTATTTCAAGTTCCCCAAATTTACTAATAATAAGAAATAATATGTGCAGGCAAACAAATCAAAAGATGCGGAAGGTCATTCCAATTCTCTGCCTGATACAGTGCAATCCACTTATAACAAAACCTCGTATAGCGATGTACCGCTTATAACGATCCGTTTTTATACATTCTAAACTAGAAACGATCAGTTTCTAGCCTAGATACAACGATAATCGGTTATAACGATTGAAGTTTCGGGTTTTCTCATTATCGTTATAAGTGGATTGCACTGTAGTAGTCTTTCCACTGTGATAAAAATGCCTCCTTCTCCTTCTAGATAGTTAAATTGGCCCGTCACGACCCCCCAAAAGGAACAGTGACCCATTTTCCTGGACATTGTGGCCTCGTATATGGAGCTTTTTCGGATGAATCTGAATTTATTAAATGTTTACGAGCTTGTGCTTTTAAAAATGTTTGCAGCTTTATCTGAATACTAGAATATATTTACTAGTGTGCACCAGGGGCGGATCCAGAACTCCGTTTTGAGGGGGGCGGAAAATTTGTAAGGATGCTATTCTCCCATTCTTTCGTGTGCACCGGGAGGTCCACCCATGTCAAATTGCCCTCCAAGGAGGGGGGGGGGGGGGTCGACTTTGCTTGGGGGAGTGCCGTCGCCCCCCCCCTTGGATCTGCCACTGGTGTGCACTGGCATCATGCAAGTTCTGTTCAAATGCAGTTTTTGTTACTTCTTTCATCTGTATCTCAGAGCAGCAGTACTACACCCAGCATGGTTCTTTAGTTCATTTGACCTCATAAATGTTAAGGCATGTTTGCTGAGAAATCTCCATCATACCCATTGTTGATTGCATACCAACCCATACTATCAAACTCGTCAAAGTTTTCAGTCCGAGTGGCTACATAGCGTATGCTGTTGCGTCCATGCAGGTGGCCAAGCGCCCCACTCTCTACATGTCCTTCCCGAGCCGTAGCCGTCGTGGGGACGTGGAGCTTAAGATACTCTCTCAACCGGAAGAACAGCATCGTGCTCGCTACCTGACTGAGGGGAGCCGCGGGGCAGTCAAGGACCGCACGGGCATGGGCTTTCCCACCGTCAAGGTATGGACTTGGCAACTGGGCTCAACTCTTGCCACAGACTCCGGGCAGTGTTTGTGGCAGAAGGCCACTGCAATTGGTCCTCCTCAAAAGTCGGCTCCGTCGTGTGTGGGAGCCTACTGGGAAGTCTGTGAAAATGTTGGATGCCTGTTTATTTATTTATTCAGATAGCTACAGTGTAGGCATGTGCGAATATTCGTTTTTTTCGAATATTCAAACGAATTGTACATTATTCGATATTCGCTTCGATCCGATTTCTTATATTCGCAAATTTCGAAGTATTCGGCACTAACGAATAGCGGACGCAAGGCTGCTTCCGATAGTTTCGGTTTCGGTATCGCAACACAGTCAAAATGTCGCGTCGAGCGTTTTTTTTTTTTTTTTTTAGCGAAAGCCGCATAGGCATCAACATCAGGAAGGAAAAAAAACAACAAAGGGAACAAAGTCATATCCGTGACCGAGAACGAAACGAAAGTGAACCACTGAACCGGGAAGTCCGTTCTGCTTGTATTTCTTGCGGTGGACAGCACGTGCTCGGCATACTTTTGTTGTACTGCTAGGTTTCCATTTGCTCACTGTAGAAGCTGGATTGAATGGCTGCCGTGTCCGCTGCGGCCACCGTGGACGACGAAAGTGATGGCGTTGTGCATCGCAACCCGATCTGGAACTATTTCTTAAAGATCCCACCGGGGACTAGTGCTCGATGCATCAAGTGCAAGGCAATCCTCAAGACTCCAACGGGTGCAACGACCACCTTAGTGTCCCATCTAAAGAGGCACCCGGATGCGTATCAGGCCTACATGGAAGAACATCAAGCACACAAAAATACTGCCAAGTCAAGAGCGTGAGTACGCCGAGTCAGCCATCGGTAGCCGACAGCTTCAAGCAGAAGATGAAACCAACGGGACCAAGAGCAAAGCACATGACGAAGATGATTGCTAACTTCATCGCTCGCGGAAAGCACCCATACAGCGTCGTTGAAGAAGGAGGCTTCGTTGACATGGTGGCATTTGCCATGCCAGACTACAGCGTGCCGTCGCGGACGACTTTTTCACGAGCAGTTATCCCGAATCTCTACGAGTCGAAGAAAAAGGAAGTTAAGAGAAAGTTGCAGGAGATTTTCAGCAGAGGTGCGGAGTGCTTCTCCCTCACCACGGATGGCTGGACATCGCGCGCGAACGACAGCTACGTCTGTTTGACTGTCCACGTGATGGACAAAGACTTCGGGCAGCATGTGCACGCTTTGGCATGCACGGAGATGAGCAATTCCCACACGGCCGATAACCTGGTAGGGTTTATCGAGAGCCTCATCGAAGATTGGAAGCTCCCAGCATCAGGTAACTTGCCAATCTACGTCGTAACCGATAACGGGAGGAACTTCACATCTGCGGTGGCGAGGTCGCCCTGGTGTGGCGTGCAGTGTTTCGGACACACTCTCCAGTTGTGCGTCAGCGATGCGAAGGAAGAATCAGCGGGGTTCTCGGAGCTCTGTGCTAAAGCCAGAGCCATCGTGGGCCGATACAAGAGAAGTGCGAAGGCCCGTGGACGCCTTATGGAGATCCAAAAAAAACATGCAACTAGATCCACTTGAAGTTGTGCAGGATGTGCCAACACGCTGGAATAGTGAGCATGCCATGATGGCCAGGCTCGTGAAACTTTGTGTGCCTGTCACGGTTGAGCTCTCTGAATGTGAGACTGTTAAAAACCTGAATTCAAGTGAGTGGAAGCTCATGAGTGGAGCAGTGAAGGTCCTGCAGCCCCTTGAGCAAGCAACAACTGATTTGTCAGGGGACAGCTACCCAACGCTGTCACACGTCATTCCACTGCTGCACTGCACCAGGTTTGTCCTTACTCAACACTCTACTGATGAGGCAGCATCACTTGCCTCGAGCCTGCTACGAAGCATCGGGGAAAGATTCTCGGATTTGAAGATGTCGCGCCTTCCAGCGCTGGCCATGTTGGTGGACCCTAGGTTCAAGGAGATTTGCTACATCGAAGAAAGTGAAAAAAAATGGGCACGCAGTCTCCTGTCAAAAGCTGTGGAAGACAGCATGTCAAAAAATTACCTCCATGATGAAACAGCTGGAACTAGCACAGGCCTGGGGTACTTGCCGGAAGACTCCATGTGGGGTGTCTTTTCGAGCCTTAGTTCTGCCGCATGTCGCAAGACAGGCCAACAAGGCGCAGACGAGGCAGCCGAGTACTTGAAGAGCCCTCTCCTAGCACGCACTGAAGACCCTCTGGTCTGGTGGAAGTCAAAGGGAAACCACCTATACCCATCTCTGGTCAGCGTTGCCCGTAGGTATCTGTCAATCCCAGCAACACAGACGAGTGAAAGGTTATTTTCAAGTGCGGGAGCCATTGTGAACTGAAGGAGCGAGCTTCTGCTCCCTGATCATGTTCGGCAGCTTGTGTTTCTGCATGAGATTGCCTGACTCTTCCTCCTCAGCAGAGGTTTATTGACTTTCGTGCGTTTGTGTTGAGAATAAATGGTCAGCATTTTATTATGGTGTTCGATTTCCAATCACTTTTTCCCGCAACTATTCGAATTATTTGCTTCGAAATTATTTGAGGAAAATTAATATTCGCTTCGTATTCGCTTCAAACTTAAAAACCACTATTCGCACATGCCTACTACAGTGCCATGAGTAATTGTTGTGATGTTAGTGATTATCGTCCCGTATCCTTTTTAAATGCATTTTCAAAAGTGTTTGCGAAGGTGATGTACGGTTGCTTGTATAGGTATTTTAAAATAAAGGTAGCCTCTGTGCAGCATGGTTTCCTCATAGGCAGATCTGCTGAGACAAATCTGTGCACATTTTTTCAATTGTTCTATGCCAACCCAGGCAAAAATCACTCCACTTCCAGCTGGATTATGGAACTGGAAATGAGGCAGTCCAGCTGGATTCCAGCTGGACCCAGCTGGACCCAGTTGGAATCCAGCTGGACTGCCTCATTTCCAGTTCCATAATCCAGCTGGAAGTGGACTGATTTTCACCTGGGAATTGTTCACAGTCGGGCTCAGGTAGATACAGTATATTTGGATATGACCAAAAGCCTTTGACAGGGTCAATCATGAACTGTTATTGCTAAAACTTGAGAATTACGGTTTTAGCCCTGAGTGCAGAGCCTGGTTTGTGAGTTATTTGCGTAAAAGACAGAACGGTGTTGGAGTCTCTGGCTGCTTGTTACGCTCTTTTATGCCTTTGTCAAGAGTGCTTCCAGTCTCAGACCTTTTCCCTTTGTTGTTTATTGTTTTGATAAACGACTTGATGTCATCCATGAAGCACCTCAGGTACTTATGTTTGCAGTTGATGTTACTAAGCTGTTTCGGGAAGTGAAATCTATCACCTACTGCTCTTTGCTGCAGGACGAGGTTTGTACCGTACAAGTATGGTGCAGATCAAACAACCTCATTTTAAACCCCCGCAAAACCCAAGTTATATCTTTGTCAAGAAAACTTAGCGCTTTATCTTTTGCATGTACCGTAAAACCCTTAATGTGTGTTAGCCCTTATGTTTCGCGAATTGAAAAATTCGCAAAATTTAAGGGCACGCGAAAATTTCGATTTTTAAGAGTTTCAATGCAGGCGTCTGGAATTCGCAAAATTTAGTGGGCGCAATTATGTCCTCTGTGACCGATTCCCGAAAAATAGGGGCCGCGAAAATAAAGGGTTTTACAGTACTTTAGAAAATACTCCAGACGGGTACGTTAGCACGTGATTTAGGGGTTTTCGTGGATGATCATCTATTCTTTTGTTCTCATATGAACTCCATTGTTAATCAGTTCCTACGCATGCTGGGAATAATTTCTCGCTTACCTAGATATTTTAGAACTCATAATTGTTTTTTTACGACTACAATATGTTGCACTCATGTGTGCTCCAGACTTGAATTTGCATCTGTGGCATGGAACTCTGTCTCTATTTCAGCGAGTGGCAATATTGAGTGAATACAAAAGTGATTTGTACGACTAACTTATGACAGATATTTTGGTCGAAAATGCTATTATGAATATAATTTGATTTTAGAAAAATTGAATTTAGGCAGTTTTTTTTTTTTTTAGAAGGTCTGTTCGAGATGTAAAGTTTTTGCGTAGGTTAATTCATGGTTCAATGGATAGCCCCACTCCTCTTGCTTCTTTAAACTTCTGCATTCCTGTTACTAAAAATTATAAAAATGCTTGAGTTTTTAATCAAGATATTCAGCATAACTTTTCACCGATTTCGCGATTATAGCACGTTTTAAACGGAGTTTATTGAATGAGGTATTACAGTAGGGTTGGGGGTGGGGGGGGGGGGGGGGGCGTCTGGGAGTGAAGTAGAGATAGTTATACAAAACCCACAAATATGACAACTGCAACACTATAAAACATTTTTAATTACACAGCACTTAACATAACAATTGACAGGCAGTTCTAACATGAAGTTACAAATAGACTAGGAACACTACGAGGTCACTGCGGAATCATTAGGTACAATGCTAACCTCCGATACTGGGTGTCTGTTCCAATCCTGCGTCGCTTTTAAAAACATCAGTGTGCAGCTGAAGTTTTTTACCTTATAGATAGGACCGCTCTGTTGCAATATGTAATGCGGTGGTTGAATGTTCTACAGTGAAATATGTTATTAATAGGGCTAGGTGTCCTTGAATAAGAGAAACTCAAGCTCTGCAGGAAGAAAATCTACAGTTTTATTTTGACACAAAATACCTCCTCCAATGAACTGTCTGCGGGGCTGGTTCTTGCTCTGGAACCCCAGATCTCGTTTCTTTTCCTCATCGGTACGGGGATGTATTTCGATTATTCGGGTCACGCGAATGTTCCCTGGAGCTTGGGGGATCCCATGCCCTATTTTCTTCAACATAATCTCGGATAAACCCCCGTTTTTTCGTCCAACACCAAAAGTTGTCACCGAGGAACGTCGAATCTGCGGGAGAAAAGCATGAAACCCTACCTTAGACCTATGAGCTAGCCAGCACTAGAGTCACTCGGAACATTGAGTGAATCTAGGCGGCATCAACCCATGGAGACGTGCTCGAAGCAATGAAAGCTCTAGCTAGCTAGACAGCACTCTAGAGGCTTACCAGGCTGACTCGCAAAAAAATTGTTTATCAAGAGTTATTTCAAGAAAAAAGGGCATGGGATCTTCTTAACTCCAAGGGAGCATGCTTGTGAATCCGCTACCGGTAAGAGAAGAAAAGGAGTCGAAAGGAAAAAGCAGCCTCGCGGACACTTCGGTGTGGACCGTGTTCCCGTTCAGAACAAAATGAAGCTGTAATACAGGTTTTTTTGTTTTTTTTTTCTCGTGAACCTTGGGCTTTTTATGTTCAAGGGCTGCTCCAATTAGGGTTTTTTCAGTTATCCCCGATTTGATAAAACCAGCTCAAGATAACTTTTTTGGTTTTTTCGGTATTTACCAAAAACGCGGAACCCTACTCATATGCGACAGAGCCTCTGGATCACCAGCGTCGAGTTCAATTAGACAACTACTATCTCTTTCGAATCCTCATGAGAAGTTTCAACTTTTGCGATTGCCAGAGGAAATTTGTGCGTGGGATGTTATGCGACGAAACGTTGGCCTAAAAGCTCTATTCCAGAATGCGAGGTACAATAGGCCTACAAAATAAGTTAGTATATTTCATCAAATTATGTTCTGGGCAAACTTTTAGCCTGACTCGCTTGTTTTAACATATAAAAAAGCTTACCATTTTTGCTGCAGCAAAAACGTTTTTAACGTTTTTTCTATGTTCCTAAGTGAGGGACCTCAAGAGAATGGACGACAACCAATAACGTTGAAATTGTTCACAATAACGCTAGCTCCTCCCTTTTTGCCTCTCTGAATGAATTCTCGGGAATGGCAACAAAGGGCTTTCGAATTTGGTAATCCGTAGCCTTTTCCACTCCGAAGTGATAATGGTAGCTCGAAGGCAGCTCACCTGAACAGGGTGCTCGAAGGAAAGTAATGACCCTTAAAGACCAGACACCCTGACGCCCGCGGAAGGGTTTCATATTTCTGTCGTGCCCAACTGTGCTTATTTTTGACATGTTTTCTTCTGTTCGGCGTTGGCGACGTTTAATCCCTTGTGGTCAGCCAAAGCCCTTCGAGGAGGACGAAGAAGGTTGCTACTCTAAAGCCCGTTGTCAAATAGAGACAAAGGCTTTTTTTTTTTTTAACGCTATTTTGTTACGAGGACGCAGGTGGGCTTTGACGTTTAGAACCCCTGCTTGTCTTCACTGGCAAGTCACAGGAAACGACACCAATAGATGTTTTGGACAAACACCTCAAGCGCCGTTCACACACTTGCAACCGATTACGACCAATCACTTAACCGATCACTAAGCACTTGTTGCAGACTTATCAGTGGTATCCATTATGCCAACCATGACTGCAATTGGCATTTCCACTTCGCATCTCTGTCTTTAGGACATGACGACACCACTTTGCCCGCATTGCGCGAACGTGCTACAGCTATCGCTTTTACTTCGCAGAATGTGGCCGAAAAAGCGTGCCTTTTTTTGTCTTGGTTTACCCGGTTTCAAGTTCAACCGATTATCGTAAAATACCGGGGGAGCGCACAGCCCACTTTCACTGAAAACTGGGTTAATCTCGCCATGGGCACTTGTCTAGTCAAACTGGGCAGTTAATGTATAAATTGCAGAATTCCCAAGTTCGAAAAAAAAAAAAAAAAAGTGATTAAAGCGTTAATTGATTAATCGGAAGGTTAATCTATCAGTTGCCCAGCCCTAGTTATTACCATTATGTTAAAACACCACGAGACTGGGTGTGAGAAAACCTTGAAACAACCAAAAGTGGAAGAGACAGGGAAAGAAGTTAGCGCCAGACGACATCTCAAACTCGGCTAATAAGTTTATTCAGTAAACCTCTTATAGACCAGCACGCGGCTCTGACGTCACGCCTCTGCGGTGGCGTTGTTGTTGCCACGGCGCAGCCGCAGAAGCTTTACCTCACGCGAACCTGGTTTCTGCGCTCACGCAGTGCCCACGTTTGGTGTGGGCGAACGCGGGCTTGTTTCTAAACAGTATGTCGGTTGGTAATACACCTTTGGAACCAAGGTCATCACCAACCAACACAACAAACAAAAACAAAAATAACCTTTTTTCTTTCCTATCTTTCCTACAAACTTATGACGCATGACCTTGCACGGTCACTCTACGTTCCAACAAAGCTCACACTTCTTTAACCCCCCCCCACCCACCCCCCAGCCCGGAACGACCTTGCTGGCCAAACCCACCGAACTGATAAGAAATCTCAACGAGAACAAAAGACATGTTACCCTTCACGCTCTTTGTCATCTTGACGCTGAGACCTAACATCCCTAAAATTCTTGCACTACTGCACTAAAAAAAAAAAAAAAAATGCACTCACACACAAGGCAAGCACCAAAAGAATTATAAACGCAAGAACACCTTGGCACTGTCAGCAAGGTGCATGAATGCCATGCTTACAACTCGTTTGACATCATTGACCTCTTTGTGTACCACTTCTGTCTCCAACCACTGTGCCGTGCAGTTGTTGCATTCCTGTACATGTGGTGCTATTTCAGAATTTGCCGCTTGGATTTTTATGTTTCTTTTATACTCAGTTAGTCTTTCATTCAAACACCTGGAAGTTTGCCCCACATGCTTAACCCCACACGCTAAAGGTATATCATACACGACTCCTTCCTCACAAGGTACCGATTTTTCTCTATGGGCTTTCTGGCACCCCTTCCTTTCTCTTTGAAATGGGGTAAGGTTGCCCAACTTGAAATTTGTATTGAACACCACATTTATACCAAAGTACTTCGCACAAGCTTTCACATTGTGAGAAATCGTGTGGAAATATGTCGTGACTGTGAATCTTTTTTTCGATCTCTTTTCTCTCTCTTCCCTTGCCCTGCTCATTATAGTCACTTGTCTCCTAATGAAATCTTCTCCGTATCCCGCGCTGCTCAGCCTCTCACACTGCCCTTTGACTGTCTTCGCTATGAAATGTTCGCAAGACCTGTTTAAAGCATTAGTGATCAATGACTTAAAGGGACACTGACGGGGTATTTATGCTCGCCAAGGTTTTTATTTGTAGTATATGACATATGAGAGTCTAACTACCCAGAACACAATTTGTGGCTCAAAATTCATTTTCTTTCCGCCCAAAAACTGCCGATCCAGAAATGGTCGCTTTGAGTCGCGCTCACTCTTCTCCGTGGTCACGTGCCGTTTTCTATGGTTTAGACACAACCACCAAAGATAATCAAAGTCATGGGTCGTCAAAGGCACACATTCAGTACTAGAAATTGACAAAAAAATCATACCCATTTTTTGTGGCTTCTAAAATGCTGCAAATATGTTGATTGAAAAAAAAAAAAAAAGTTGCAGAGTTACGTGATTTTTGGTATCTTTCTCCTCCTCTATATTCCTTCTTCCTCCCCATCCAGGTTCGGTTTCTGTATTAAGCAGTTGCATTTTTTTACTTTATTAAAAATATGCGTGATAGTGTAGCAAAATATGGATCGGGTAGTCTTCTGAAACCATAATAAATCGCCTGGCAAAAGATTTAAAAAGTTTTTGGGGGGTGTCAGTGCCCCCTTTAACAACAGCCGCTTTTACAGTCTTAGAGTGGCAGTTCTTTTTTGGAGGGATCGGTTTTGGATTTGTTATTTTATATTCCCAGCATAATGCATTTCCCAAATGAATATTTAGATCCAAGAACTGCAGCAGTTTATTCTCTGGCTGCTCCACCATGAACTTCAGCTCTGGAGCTGATGACCTTATTAACACTTCTAGCTTTTCCACCACTCCAGTCGGAAGAATATACACAACGATATAGTTGACATATCTTCTGACAACACAACTGTCCGAAGAGTTTTTTTAAGTCCATCAGTCATGGCAGAATCAAGAAAATTTAGGTAAATCTCCTGCCAACACTGGTGCCACAGAGGAGCCTATGCAGACACCTTTTTGCACATATTTCTTCCCCTCATACTCCACAACAGTTGAACAAAAATAAAAATCCAAAACCGCCAAAAAAACTGTCCACGGAGAATCCTGAACTTGATTGAAACTTTACTGAATTAAGCTCTAGCACTTCTTTCACTCTCTTCATTAGTCTGTTCTTTTCCAAGGAATAGTACAAGTCCTTTATATCCATAGAAAATACCGAACACTTCTGCCATGATGCATTTCCAATGTACTGATTAATTCATTTGTGTTCCCTCGTGACAGAGTTTTGTAACTGACCATACATACCCCAACCCTTGTTGCAGAAACGTGGACACTACCTTCTGCCATGCTCCGTTTTCAATAACGATTGTGCGAAAAGAAAGCACCAATTTATGATCTTTGAGAAAAAAACTTTAGGCTCAGTGTTGACTGCTTTGAACTTTTCGCATTACGCTCGAAATCTTCCTCCTTAACAATCCCACAAATCTCTTTCCTAATTTTTTCCATTCACAAAAAAGGTGATCCAGTGCTTCCTTGCCGTCCTCTGGTAAACTGACCTTGCTAAGATTGCAAACTTTCTACTCTTGTCAGTTTGTATAAACTCTAACGATTTTTCTTCCAACTCGTTTCTTACCGCTCTTACTTCTTTAAAGCTCCTTCTTTCTGTTGGGTAATCTCTGCCCATTATTCTTTCCACCCGACCTACCGCTTGATCCTTAAATGGTGCCTTTTCATCCTGACTGACCACTTTTGCAACTGTCTGAATCGACGATAAGACATCCAGTCTTGACGGCTTTACATTTAAACAAAACTTGGGTTCCTTACTCAGAAGCTTTTCAGTCTTTCTAGATACAACTTTTTTACATGGGTTTACAAGAGAAGCTTGGGACATGTTCAAACAGTCGTTTGCTCGCGGAACATCACACTTCCGCCTCCCAACATTTCCATTCACTATTTTTCCAACTTTGCTTCCACAAGTGTTCAACATCTTGACGCTGTTCAAACGTGATTCTGCTTTACGCACCAATTCCTGTTGAAGTGGGTCCTCTTGACATCGTTCCATTTGTGATAGTCTCTGTGATGCTTGAAGTCCCTTCCTAGCAGTAAAAACCACAGTATTTTACTGACGTTGCGGATGTCTACAATCCTTTGACTTATTCCGTCCCAGTAGGTCTTCAAAATGTTCTTCTTGATGGACCAAGGAATAGCAGGTGTGGACAGGTGCTTAAAGAGCTGAGGGTCAACGACTTCTTCTGCAGGCATATGCCAAAAAAGGTCACTTTGGCTTTCAGTTCAGCCAACCGACGTCCCAACTTGTCCAGGACCGCGAAAGCTTCAATTAGTAGTGTGGTTGACAACGAAGACGAAGATGCATAAGGAAAGGGTACTAAGAAGCCGAGGCTTCTTAGTACCCTTTCATACGAGCTTTGCGTACCCTTTCACACGAGCTTTGCGATTCGGCTTCTTTCCTTTCGCTCCAGTGGTACAGCTGGCATGGCTGCTACACCTGCATCAGGTATCCTTAACGAAAACACAGTGAGGGTGCAGGCGAGCTGGTGTAAGTTTACCATTATGTTAAAACACCCGAGACTGGGTGTGAAAAAACCTTGAAACAACCAAAAGTAGAAGAGACAGGGAAAGAAGTCAGCCAGACGGCATCTCAAACTCAGCTAATAATAATAACTAGGACAGCTGTGTTGTCCTATACTTCATCTCACCTTAGCGTGGACTAACTGCAAAGGTTATGCAAGCGCGAGCGGCTAGCTTTAACTGCCTTGACTGGAACACTCGCTGCACGACCGCTCGTGCATTTGCCAAGGCTTCATACAAAGCAACTAGCTCGCGCTTTTAGCACGCGTGGCTAACAATAGTCCATGCTAAGGTGAGACGAAGTATAGTTATTAAATAATGTGAGTTGAAGGCAGGTCCTTCTAAAGCTCAACACCCCCCCCCCCCCCCCCCCCCCCCCTCCCCTCCTAGGCTTTCTCTAGCTTTTGCTATATTGAGTCACCTGTTATAATTCTTCAAGATAAAACGAGCAGTCCGACTTTGTACCTTTTCAAGCTTGATTGTCTGAACAACTGTGTCGAGGTCCCATGCATTGCAAGCTTATTCCAAAAGTGAGCGGACCTGAGGAAAGTAAAGCTTTTCTTTCAGATAAGGCGCTACTGACTCAAAATTGCGAGAGGAAGCCAAACATTCTCGAGACTTTAGAAACCGTATAATTGACATGTTTATTCTAACTTAAAGGTTGAAGCTAGGAGTGCAACAAGATATTTGTGCTCATGAATAATAATGGGTGGTTCACTATTAATTAATTGTGTAAGCACTGTGGAATGGAACAAATCGTCTTGCAATTGGAATGTTCATGGCCATCTTTTTTTTAAGGTCAATATATTAATTTTCCACAGTTTGCACCAATCAGTAATGGCATTAATATCTGCCTGAAGAACGCTGACTTCGTCACATGTTCATATTTTTGGTTAAACAGTGCAATAGTCTGCAAAGAGATGCACACATATGTCGCAACATCGACGGTATCATTCAAGTACAACAGAAACGACAGCGGCGCAAGGACAGATCCTTACAGAACTCCCGATGTCATGTCAGCACGTTCAGACAGACAACAATTGAGCAGAACATACTGTTGCCCACGGTTGAGCTATGAGCATTTGGGGGGAACCCTGCGTAGCAGTTTTGATGGAGCTGCCTCGTATGCCTTCTTTGCAGCTGGTGGGACTGCAGGAACAAGTTAAGCTCCAGGTGTTCATCGGCACCGACCAGGGCAAAGTGCAGCCACACATGTTTTACCAGGCAAGCCGCGTATGTGGCAAAAATTCAACGCCATGTCAGGAGCGCCGCCTGGATGGAACCACTGTGCTCGAAGTGGACATGCTGCCTGCCAAGGACATGACTGTCAGGTGGGGACTCTTCGGTGCTCCCATGGATGTAATGTTTTGGGCTGGTCATAGTTCTTGGTCTTGTTGCTGCTCATGAGACTGTTTGTGTCAATAGTCCCAAGGAATTAATCTTGATTGGAGAGGAGGCAGGGTGACTACTTTCTTCGCACTCTGGATGATACATGTTTTTCACATATCTAGAATACAGGCGTCGAATGATTTTTTGTTTGCCAGAAGTTTGAACACCCTCAATTAGTATTCAGACGTCTTCGTTTAACGTTTTGGACACAGTACAATGTTTCGAGCACTGTTGCATGGATGTTAAATACTACAATGTTTTGGACTTGGTTTGCATAGATGGCACCATTTGCACCCTCCCAACTGTCCACGTGTACCGAGTTGCCAATATTAAAGCCCAGCTTGCAAAAATTAATTCTTCCTGGCAGAAGATTTCTTTCCTATCCTTTGTTTCCCCTTCAATTTTCTTCTCGCTTCTTAACGTCCTTCTCACATGGTAAGCGTTTAAGCGGCGCGGCCTATGACCCCCGAAACCTGGACAACGGGGATTAGTCACACTGGCAGGATATGGGAACCGAAAGAGGGGCTGTTGCTTTCCTTTGTCTCGGGTGCATGGAGCGCTCTTCGGGCTATTCTGTGGCGGGCTGACAAGTTTCTTTTCATGCAGGGCCATACTCCTTTCATTCCTAAGCTGACAGTACGGTAAAAGCTGCGTGCTCGTCGGACCAGTCCTATGTATGTCTCTATCCGGGTGATTACGCTTCCATCCATACACACGCGCAGGGAGTAAATCAGGTCATGCAAGCCAAGGTCATACCATATGACCTTGGTATGACTGGACTGACGAGCACGTAGCACTCACGGCACTGGCGGTACTTCAAGTCCGAAAGTCAAAGTGAAGGCTGGCGTCAAAAAGGGGGAAGTGGGGAAGACAGAAGGTGTGGCTTTTGCCTTGCCTTGTGTGATTACTAACTGGCCGCTAGACTAACCTTTTCTAATCCTAAACGGCAATGTAAAAAGGAGAAGTTCTTTCCTTCTTTCCTCTGGCGGAGAAAACGGGAAGGAGAAAATCAAGCAGAGTGGAGAGTATGCTTCCTCCTTTCTGCTTGTTGGTCGGCCTTTAAAGGACACATGCAAAGGAGAAAAACTTTTTTTTAAACAGCCTAGATAGAAAAAGAATGTTATAAAACGAATTTGCAACGAAAGAAAAAAAAAGTAGAGCTATATTTATGGCGCAAAACGAATTTGTAGTTGGCGCCCGCGGGAGCCGCCGCTGGTCGCGTGGTAGGCCTGTGCACCGCCGCGCTGCGTCGCCGCCGCCGCAAAGTCACGCCGCTGCCGCAAGCTGCGCCGCTTCAACACGTCGCCGTCGCCGTTGTCGCCGCCGCCGCACAAGTTCGTCTGCTCCGGGGCGCCGCCGCCGTCATCTTACCGGTGCACAGGTCTATCGCGTCTGCTTGTGCTTTTTCAGGAGTTTCCTTTGGGCTCTAAAAGTTACTTATTAATCTTAGTTTTTTGTTATACTTCAAACAAAGATGAATAAGTTACTTTTAGAGTCCATAGGAAGCTTCCGAAAGAGCGCAAGCACCACTTGACAAATAGCAACCAGTCACATGACAAATAGAGACCACTTTTCCGCGGCACCCGCGGGCGCCGACTACAAATTTGTATCTTGCCGTAAATATAGCTCTAAAAATTTTTTCTTTTTCGTTGTAAATTTATTTTCTGACTTCCTTTTCCCAACCAGGGTGTTAAAAAAAAAAGATTTTTTCCTTTGCATGTGTCCTTTAAGGTGAAACATTCTTTGGCTAGGTGTTCGGCATTTCGTGAAGTCCAAAAGTGAAGCCTGGATTAAAGCATGGCTGCGAGGCTTGACACTGATTGGTTTTGAGTTGGGGAGCAAGAGGCCATCGCAGTCAAAAAGCATTTGCGCCAGGTGGGAATCGAACCCAGACCATCCAGCATGTTATGACATATTGCTGTGAATTGAGGTGCTATTTGGTGGGAAAGCCCTGCGGGGCATCCGCCCCGAGTCTGGCAGATAGCAACTTTACACCTTGTCACATGTTTTTAAAACCCGGATTAGTGCCGGTATCTCCATTCCAGGAATTGCTATCGAGTGTACATGCCATGCGTCAAGCCAGTCACTAAACTAACCGATGGAGAGTGCCAAGAGCATAGACGCCACACGTTTCACATCAACACAATTGCCCAACAATTTGCGATGCATTTTTTTTTTATTTTGAACTGTACCTGCTGTAGCCTCGGTACCACATCCTTCATAGTAGAGAAGCTGGTATGAAGCTGGTATATGAGGGATGGTACGAAAGTTATGCCTTCAAATGTTTTTTTCGCACAATATGTCATATTTATTATTGGCATCCATACAAAGACTTGCAACATTCTTCACAAACATGAAGTCTGTTTCCAATAAAGTCTCCTTATAACTTCTTATTTTTGCCTTCGGTGAGTAAACACGTTACCGTATTTACTCGAGTAATAGCTGCACTGTTTATGAAGAAAACCTGAGGGTTCGCTTTTCCACGGAGCACACGAATTGCCAATCACCGCAATCGACAGCATGATTCCAGTGGTTTACAGGAAAGAGATAACGTCTTCGCGCAAAGATACCATCTATGAAGATTGCATTTGTATGGAGAATCAGTGTTCTCGATCTAGTTATTCGCTATGTAATTTATGCGCAGCGCGATGATTGGTTGTATATGTGTTTTGCGGGAAAACAGATGCAAGGGCCTTGTTCATAAATAGTGCGGCTATTACTCGAGTAAATACGGTATATCTGGATCTGTGTAAGCGTTCGCTTGGAGTTTGGAGATTGTCACGCACAGTTTCGGCACGTCATGGTCTAAACAAGACCATTTTCTGAATTGGTCTTTTAATGGACGAAACAGGTTGTGGTCTTTTAAAATATGACCACAGAGCGTGCCATTTTTCGAACGATGACAAGCCGAAACTATATGTGACAACCTTCCAAGTTAAAGAAACACTTTTATGGTCAGGACTCAAGCATCTTACTCGGCGATGGCAGAAGAAATGCAGATAATAATGGGTGCTTTATTGAAAAGTGACTAAGTGTTTGTGAAGAACGTATCAGTAATGCATGTTAATGTCATTAATAAGCATGCTTTAGGCCATTTAATAGTCCCCTTCTGCATGCTGCGATCTATGTTTCCTGGGCTGTGAGTAGCGTTGTGAGCATGCTTACATAGTAGTCGTCTTCTGTGAAAGTCGGTATGCCAAACATGCGTCCAGACTCTATTACTGGAGATTTTCTGCTTGTGTGACTGGGTTTGTCACTTCCTTGAAAAGCTCTGTACTTAAAAAAAAGTGGTTTGGAGGCATTACTTCCTTATTGCCCTTTGTATGACCCCGTTCCGCTATCGTCCATTCTCCAATCACTGCCATCGGCCCTCCATGACCGGCTTGCCGTCACGGGCCACCATGCTCTGGTTCTTGGAGTGCGAGGGCTTTTTGCCGATAGGCCTAGTAGCAAAACGATTTTGGTTGACTAAACATTGTCTCGAAGTGAGTTCTTAAAAATGGCACCACCAGCAACTTTGCTGTATGTGTATGCGTGCCAAGGTATGCTTCCATAAAAGGCAGAAAATACAACACATGGACAATAGAGAAGAGAGCTGCAATCACCAAACAAGTGGAAAGTGGTCGATGCCAAGTGGAAGTTGCTCGGAAATTTAATATTTTTGGACAGTTTAGTTTTTTTCTTTTACTGCTTGTTTATTCAAACTTTTATGCTATCCTTGTCAAATCTGAGAAATTAGTTGGTGGCTGCATAAAAGTGTGGCTCCAGGGAGATTTCCAATATGTGTTTCATTCTTAGCTTCCAGAATGTTAAGTTTGTTTTTCCTGGTTGTCACTGCCTTTTGAATTTGTCTTAGTATCTTCACTTTAATATAGGGCATACTTCCAGTTTGTAATTACTTTCCTCTTTAGATTAAAAATGTAGAAGATGTGAAAGCACGGGCATGACACCGCAAGGGATTATTGTATGCATTATCCTACAGTGAATTTGGGGGTGTGGGAGTGAACGCTGGCATGTGGTTGAATTTGTAGCTGTGACTGCGTGGGTATCCTGAAAGAGCGCAACGTGGATGTGGAAAAGCGGCTGGTACGATACGGCGGCACGCGGAACAAGAAGCGCAGCACTAAGTGTCGTCTCGTGTTCCGGGTGTGCCTACCTGCACAGCGAGCACGAGACAGTGGCGGCCTGCCCTCAGAGATTCTGCAGGTTGCTTCAGCGCCGATCCTCTGCAGTGAGTCCTTTTCCCGTTCTTCAATATTTCAACGAGTAGGCATGACACTGTGGTGATGTCACGCAGATTTGCAGCATGGCAAAGCCTCCTTTATTCTGGAAAGCCTGCTAAATCGTGAAAGAATGTGGCCGCTGTAAAG
The DNA here is from genome assembly GCA_013358835.2 of Ixodes persulcatus. NCBI lineage: Eukaryota > Metazoa > Arthropoda > Arachnida > Ixodida > Ixodidae > Ixodes > Ixodes persulcatus. The sequence continues at coordinate 17,364 of JABSTQ010005660.1, read as the reverse complement.
GGGAAAGGAGATCAGGGACGCAGGGGGCTTGTGAGGCAGTGCTAATGAATTCCCCAGCGGTAAAATCCGGAAACACGGACACGCTCCTTTTAGGGGCGAAGCTCCTTAGGGGCTAGCCATGTCCGTCCGCCGTCCGTTGTCCGCCGTAGGCCGGCGTCGGGTGCTCGTGCTTCTGCTCGCGAGATCACGTGCTCACGAGCATGTGAGCACATGCTCACGTGCTCGTGTATGGCAAAAAAAGAATTGGAAAAAAAAAGATGAAAAAAAAATATGAAAAAAGAAAAAGAAGGAAAAAAAGAGTAGGGGGTTTTGAGATACCATCCCATCTGTCTGCTTAAAAAAAAGAAAAAGAAGAAAACCACACATTCTCCTACTGACATGAATAAAAAGGCTCAAAGAAAAAGAAGAAAAAAAAGAGTAGGGGGTTCTGAGATGCCATCCCATCTGTCTGCTTAAAAAAAGAAAAAGAAGAAAACCACACATTCTCCTACTGACATGAATGAAAAGGCTCGGCATGCTGCGGCTCGGCGTCTACGCAGACAAGCACCGCCGGAGCTTCGCCCCAAGCAACATTTTGTTGTTTTTTTTTTTCGGGAGAAAACTTTGCTTCGACCGTCCACTATTCTGCCCCTCTCCTGTTTCTCCGTGCATCAGTAGCCTCCTTTCTCTTTCTCTCACCATGCCTGGGCATGGGCTATGATCTCGGAGGTAATGCAAACATTGAATATCGTAGCGCAGTGACTCTGCGCTACCATATCGGTAACCGCTCGGGGCTGCTCCTCGCCTTTGTTTGGCGGCCGGACGCTCCATGGCTCCGTTGCGGAATTGACAGGCTTTGAAGAATAAAGGAGGCTATGGGCAAAGTTCTGTTGTTGGCTGTGCTGCAGCTGCTTCGCTTCTCCTTCTAGAACAAGAAACTTTAGTTCCTTTTTTAGCTACAAGGCGCTTGCATGGAAATTCGAGAGTAGGTAGTTTCCAATCGCTCATTTTTCTGCACATACATTTTAATTGCAGCTCAGCCTCCTGGAATTCCCGAGATATCCAAAAAGTCGCTTACAGAGTGCTCTGTCAAAGGAGACATGGAATTGTTCATCATTGGGAAAAACTTTCTCAAAGACACAAAGGTGGTCTTCAAGGAACCAGTCTCTGGTGAGTTGGTCTAGGGACTCTTCTAGAACTTGATTAGGCTACACTTATTGCATTTGATCTCTGTTCTTTATCCTTTGGTAGTTTGCACATTCATATCTAAGGTGGTTACATTGAATTTGTTTTTTGTTTTCAGATAATTCGGGTGATTGTGAACCAAACTATATATGGGAAAAGTTTGTTGTTCCAGAGAAGGAATATTTGCAGCCCGTAAGTCTTTTTAAATAAATAGTACCATTGCATTTTCTAGTTATGTTACAATTATTGTAGTATGGTAATGCAAGCATGCTTTCATCGAAGTAAAATAGTCATTTGGCCATTTGTTTTTTGATTGCTTTAGCTTCATTGGTGTAAAGGAGTAGATTAAACAATTGGTGTGGTCACTGTTCCTTGACTAAAAATGCAGCATTGATTCCTTCTCCTCATAAAACAGTGCATGATGTGGCTCCAGTGTTCAAAGTAGAAACATACTAATTCAGTTGAAAAGGCAACTCGAGCAGAAAAGACGCGTTCGTACTGTATATGCAGCCCTACGAGGCCTTACACCGCCAAAACAACAACAACAAATGAATGGCTACACAAAGCGAACAAAACCGTCGCCAACTTTACACCCACCCCCAGTTAAATGAGCACTGCGAGTGTGTCACATTAGCTTGCACACAGGGCACTGTTGGGGTCAGATTGTGCGTGGATCATAGATTCACAGTGCTGGATTACCTGGGATGATCTGGAGTCATCACAAGGAAACACATGTGATAGTGGCATGGTAATCACCCTCATGATATGCAGTGCATTTTCTTCCAACCGTCCTTGAGTGGTGCAATTCAAACCGGCGCCGATATTTCATTAAAATCTGCTTGACGAGATGCAAGCTGCCCCTAGAGAGAAGACTGTGGCAATTCGTTGGGTTCATAAGCTCTTGCGAACACCTAGTAAGGGATGAGAGTTAATTCCCGTTTGAAATGAAAGAGCAGAGCTAGGGTGCTGCTTGAAACAAGGCTCTGGGACAGATCCGTTTGTGTTGCTCCATTTTCGATGACAGTTGCAGGTTTTCAATGACAATGACACTTTGACACTGTCGTTGACTGCGCAGACTCACTTGATTTGCCGAGTGCCAGCGTACCGGAACCTCGAGGTGGCGCACATGGTGCTGGTGCATCTGGTGGTGACCAGCGGGGGTAGGGCGAGCGAGCCCCACCCTTTCACTTACGTGCCGCTCTCAGGTAGGCCTCGGCCCCACGGCTGCGCCCCGTCCTGGGGGATCCCCTCAAATCCCGTCACCCTCTCCGGCTCCTTCTCATCCGGTGGCTCGGCGCCATTTCTCTCTGCATAGGCCAGGCGCCGCGAGCGGAGCAGGGAAGACTAGTCAGGAATTCGGTGGGGGGCGAAGGGGGCAGAAGGAGATAAACTGTGGGGAGTTGAGCTTATCTGGAGCGGGGAGGGCCTGTATCAGAGGCGATGCTCTGTGTTTTTTTTAGCAATAACTTCACCCTCCGGGGACGTTGCTCGCTCAAGTTGGTCACACCGCATGATGTCACATGATATCATGGTGACGTGCCACCCTAATTTTCCTGTTAACTTTAGCAGGGACAGGTCTCCGTGAAATTCTTCTAGAAAGTGCCGCTCGTTAAAAAAGAAATCAAATGCTATTGCAGCTTCATTGCATTTGATGGAAAGTCTAAGCCAGCCAATCTTTTTATTCATACACATTGGAGCTTCATTTTCTGTAATATTCATAGTCTGCCACATATTTCTTTTTTTTTTCTTGCTTTCTTCGGGCGCGGGGCTGGAGGGTGTGGAAATATGGAGGGTAAAACAGGCGGGATATAGAGCTTGTTGCTTGGGGTGGTAGTAAATTGGCAACTAGGGAAAATGTGACTGTATGTGATGGTAAAAAGGGGGGACAGCTATTGAGAGATAAAAATTGGGAGCTGCTCCCAGAAAACAAAAGCTGCTACTGAACTGCTGCGATTCTACTGTTATTTTATTCCCTGTACAGTGACACTTACTGCCCTGTTACACCAAATTTGTTTAACTACTAAGTTGTGTCTTCTTACTGGAAATTTCGCATGACGTTTGGTAGCTGGAAACAACTTTTAAAATTTAAAACTAAAATTATTTATCTTACTGATTCAGGTTAAGCTGCATTTGCTGCATACATGGGATATATTTTAACATCTGCTTTCTAGAATTCTTTCTCACTGTCACACAATTAACCTTAGTAACATTCTGAAAAGAGCCTACTGCTTAAAAATAAAATGAGAGCTCGGGCAGGCAGAGCTTTTCAACGCCAGTGCTCATTTAGAGACGAGACGTGTCGCTTTTGCATACCAGCAGCATGCAAAGCTGCAAACCAGAGAGGTTTATGTGCCAAAGCTAGCGGAGTGTCACGTGCATTTCACGTTAATGGCTCCTTTGTAACAATTTTTTGCCTAAAGCACACCCCTCAAACTATTTACTTCCCTGCACGTGTCTGCTCCACTAGCTTTCTCTCGTGTGTTTTGTAGCATATTGAAGGCTGACCCTATTGCAGACAGTTGCAGTGCGGGCAAGGGAGAAGCAGTACGTCTTCCTGCTGCTCTCTCAAGCCTCGAGCATACCGAGCCAATTTTTTTTTTTCCTTCCGTTTGTCGTTTTCGGAGTGTGCAAGGGTGTGCCTGCCTCTAGAAGAGTGAAAGAGTGTGAGACGTGTACAAGGAGGACTCTCGCGCACTTCTCTGCTGCCAGCCTGGGGCATTTCTTTCCCTCCCTTTCCTGCGTACTTTCTCGTCCTCTCCACTTCTCCTTCCTTGCAGCTTTGTGTGGGTGCGACTGAGTGCGTGACAGAGCGCATGCACGGGCCCTGTCTTCAAACGAGGAAATGGTGTGGTCAGTCCGGGAGGGTCTTGTCGGTGGGGCACTCACTAGAAGGGGTTCTTGTTGAGACACCTCTGATGCTGCCACTTGGAAAAGGGAACATGTCTGGACAATGTTGTTTCAGTTTCCTGGTTTGAAACACGCTCCTGGTTCGAATGTCGTTTGGTCCCCGCTTCGAAAATGGTACCAGTTAATTGGGCATCTGGTGTGCACTTGAGTGTTTCATGCATTGTATTTTTAGGGCGTACACATAAAGGTCTTGGAGCAGCGGATGCATTACTTTTGGGACTGGCAGTAGCATCACAAAGTTTGTGCGACATGGCAAGGGACTCTTCTTTCCACTTCTGTCTTGGGCGTACTAAAAGGACCAATGCCCTTCAGTTCAACGGTTGGATGCTTGAATTATCCCATACCAAGTAGAGGAGCGCGAATATCAGATTTTTTTGCTGCGAATTGAATAAAAATATTTTTAATGAAAATATTTTACATTTACTCGGAATTGACCATGGATATGTAAACAAATCGCGGCTAGAAATCTTTTCCAGAAGGCATACTAAAACAAACAGTTTTATTACATGCTAAACGTTTCACATATTTGTATTAGAAAAAAAAAAAAAAAAGGCCCTTGTAAGTTTTTTTGTTTTTTTTTTCTCCGACACTGTCTTTTGAAATCGGGGTTTGAACTATGATTATAACCAAAGGCGGCTGACAAATGGTATAGTGGTCAGAATTTCTGAGAGCATCGAGACAACCGAGATACTGACATATCGGCCGTTTCTCCTAGCACGCTTATGCTAAGCAGTGAAGCTTAACGCAAGAAATCGGAGAATTCTCGAGACATTATTCACCATTTTCAAATATTTGAAAAACTCAAATACTTTGAAGAGTAAAAGTCTGCTGTGAATCAAACAGAATTATGAAACACTGTTCCCAAATGTTTTGATCTTTAGGATATTTGCACACCTCTAATAGAAAGTTAAAGGGCAACTCCACTTCATTTTTACAATTTTTGGGTTATGATCTGTTTAGTCGAAGTCGGCGACCCTGAATCACGAGATATAATTTGTTTTTCGGTAGTGTGTATAGTTTTGTAGATATCGCGAATCCAAGTATCGTTTCGGCGGCACGGCGAAACCGAAACTACCGGCTGAAGTTGCTTGGCAACACTGATATTAGTGGCGCGTCGTCGGCATGACCTAGTTCTCGTCCCGCGCTTCTGAGCCGACTCACCGACAATGTCGGCTCAGTCCCACGTGGAGTTTCAAAACAGAAGGCAAGTTGCACATTTTCTTTTTTTACCGCTTCACTTTGTTAATATGCATCAAATGTAGTAAGTTTTAGTGTGTATTTATAAATTTTCCGGCTGAAAAGTGAATCCGACTGCCATAAATATGACGCGGTCAGTGCCGGCGCAGCGTGACTGTATTTGTTTCTTGCTCACGGACCGAGAAAAAAAGAAATGATGGGAGATAGAATGACAGATGTATCCACAAGCAGTCTAAGTTGTTAAAGCTAAGGCGCCTTTATGAGCACTCTAGTTAGATCAGCCGCGACCTGCTGCATCCGGCCGATTGTGCTGGAGCAGCCGGTGGACGGTACGCGAACAGCGACGGCACCGCGTCATTCTTCAAAGACGCATGTTTCGGGGAAAAACCTGCAACAGTCAGCAGCTGCAGATCCCGTGTGTAGGTGTCTGACGTAAAGTGCTGGGAGCAGAGCTTCGCGTTGGAGCTCGGAATCGACGGTCTTCCGAAGTCTCTCCGGCAAACGCCACAGACCCACACCTTGTACCCCTTCCGGTCTCTTAGGAACTGGTGGAACCGCAGCTCCGGGTTGCGCACTGGATTGTTGGTGCAACCCACAGCACTACAAGTCGTGCTCGACATTGCCCAACGCGAGTCCGGCGAGTCTCTCCGGCTCCACGACACGCGCATGAGCGAGCAGCACCGCTTCGCTCACTTTCGCGCTGTCACGGAAGCAATGCTGGAGTTAAATTAACTGCCTGGACGCTAATAAAAATAAGAGAACACAGGATAACGTGGTAAGCACCTCTTGCCGTCAGCAGAATCACAGAATGCCGCAGGAAACGAAGCGTCCGCGGCGTCCGTACGAGAGCGTAGGACTAGACCTACATCATTGCCCAGTGTTGCTTCACTAGCTCACCCGGTGCCAGCGTTGCTCACCCGCTTTTGGGCCGCTAACCGAGCCGGGAGAATATTTTTAATATTGGTTTTAATCGGTAATGCGGCGTCGGTTTGACGTGATATTTTGGGTATAACCGTATTTTGACCCCCTAAAGCGATATCAGTCATTTCGATAGGGTCGACTTTTCGAGTGGAGTTGCCCTTTAAGGAGCGTTGTGTGATCCGATTGATGGAAAAATCGCAAATGAATTCATGATTTTATGGTAGGTTGAAAAGTATGTAGTAAGTTATACTTGTTGGGTTGCACTGAGATAGTGAACAGACAAATGAAAAAGCATTGACTGGAAAAGGGTGGCCAGGCATGAAGGCTGGATGCCCTATGCCATCATGGTGTTGGGTATCGACACATTGACAGGGTGGGGTAGAACACAAGTTTCGTCCTTTATCTCGGTTTCCTCGAGTTTTCACAGTATGGGGGGTAGTCATGTTGAATTATCTCAGTAGAACCAGTTCTTGGCATATTTTAATATAGAAACAAAAATGGCATCAAATTTGTCACAAATTGTCGCATTATGCCCATTTTAGGTTTGAATAGACATTCCAATTTTCGAAAAACAATTTTAATCTTGTGTCTTGTAAATCGAGGGTTTTGTAGGCCTCTCATGGGAAAGTGTGAATAAACATCCACTACCCATTAGAGCAAGTAATAAAAATTGAGTGTTTACCATTACTTTTTTTTTCTTCTAAATACTACATTGCAGGCAAATGGAAGTGTATGTCCTTAAAGGTACTCTGCATGAGACGTGGTGCACGTTTTTTAATGTGACCATTTCCAAAGTATGTGCAAATGTGGTGTGAATGTGTGCGAGTGTGTGTGCGTGTGTGTGTGTGTCCGGCTTTATTGCCTGGTCAAATTCATCCATACCGTTCAAGCAGACGCCACAAGCACGCATCGTCTTCACTGACTAAAAGTCGAAGATAAGTGCTACGTCTCTCCGGGTGACCTCACAGAACGAGAGGGCAGGTAGCACGCGCCATGTTTTCAGCGGGAAAAGGGAGAAAGGCCCCAATTGGCCAGAGAGGTGTCAGTGAATCCTTGGTGCTTTGAACCAAACAGGGAGGTGAGGAAAACGGAGAAAGCGTCCGCTGCTTCGCTTCCTGACGTTGACAATAGGCCGTGTTTTCAAACTCGGCGGCGTTTTCGGTCAACTTCTGGAGTCGAGTGAAAACGGTGCAGTTGGGTGCCTACTCGCGCGGGTTTTTATTTGTTTTCCCCCCGCGCATTCGAGGGTGTCTCTTATAAATTTTTTTTCACACTTCTTTTTTTTTTTTTTTACCTGTTTGTTGTCAGCCTTCAGTATGCTCCCCCCTGCCCCCCTGTGTTGAAAATTTTGTGTCTGAATGTGCTTAAAAAAAAGAAAAAAAAAAAGAGTGCCTCTAAACCAGTTGTGTTCCTCTTCCTTTTGAGACTGACGGCGGTGCCGTGCGAGAGCAAACTGTGTGTTGTTCCTCCCCGTTTCTCAGACTGCAGGTTAAAGGGATGAACACCCTCCCGGGGGTTTTCGGTGGGTTGTGCAAAGGGGGTGGTCGCTCACACCAACCCCCTGCCCCGGCGGCCTCCTCCTCCTCCTACTCTCTCTGCCGCAGACGGAGGTTTTTCTCGACACTTTTTACATCCCCATTAAGCGCATTCATGTGTGTCTTTCCACCAAGTGGGCACTGGGAGGATAGCAACCGGCTCAGTGCGCTTTCCATTGCCACTGGTCTGACCTAGTCGCTTTAGTGCTGCAAGCACGCTGGTGGGACTATGAGGACTCGCGTTTGTCGGACAGGGCTTCCTATGCACCAAAGCGAGATCTTGTTCTGCACGTTAAGGTTAGGGAACGCATGTCAACTTCGTATCTGTGTACACACTGCATTTGTTTTTCAATGCAATCATTTCACGAAACCGATGCTACGCACGTTGAAGCTAATTTGCTCAGAAGGTCCGATGTAGGAGGAAAATGAATCCTGCAGCCAGACCTGTAGTAGTACCAACTTTCGGGCGTGTGAAAACAGCCTACATAGAAGATTATGTAACTTCATATTACTACGGAGGCTGACTTAGGCCCCCTGAACCCTTTGACGGTCAAGTTTTAGTAGAATACACTATTTGGATTACATTTTATTTCATACCTAAAATGACCACTCACAGCAGTTCCTACCAGGCACGTATCCAGGGGGGAGGCCCATGGGGCCCGGGCCCCCCCCAAAATCTTCCATTTTGCTGGGGCCTCCTCTCCCCCCTCCCCCTCATACAACATTTTGTCATGGGCGGGCCCCCTCCGAAATAAAATCCTGGCTACGTGCCTGGTTCCTACTGTCCTTCATCGATCAGCATCTTGTTTCCATGCCTAGTGCTTTTATGTGCAACTAAACAGCTAGTTCTGTGTTTGAGGAAATCAAACCTGCCATTGCACAGAAGTGTGAAGGCAAAGCATGCACGTTTCTTAGTGTGATAGGCCGACACGTGAATCTTAACTTATAATATTCGCAGTGGTACAAATAAAAATGAGGTGTGTGCGTGTGCTCCAAAAGTACTTTTTGCTGCTTCATAATGGACTTTTGACTGCTACAAAAGGTTCTACAAAATGACTTGGGCCAATTGCATCACTGGATTCCTAACTGGTAGTACTTTGCAGAACTCCTTCGTCGGATGATGAGCTCTCATCCTCTAAATTAATTCTGAAAAGCGTTGGAAGTTTGAATCGGAAGAGTCAGTGCTCCCACTGGCACTACAGTCAAACCCACTTATAACGAATGTGATAGTTCCGCGAAAAGTGGTCGTTTTATCAGTAGTTCGTTATCTCTGGACTTCTTTTTAAAACATTATAAATAAGGATAATGAAGCTGGTATTGGTAGTTTAACTCTGCCAGCTCTTTATTTAAAGAAACTGTTTGCACGATTCTATCGCGAAGGCAGATTTAGCTTTCAGATAATCAAAAAGTAAATGGCTGCCGATTCTACCGCGCAAGTAAAATAATGAAGATTGACCACATACCTCATAAAACAGATTTTATGAAACGCACGCCACCACAAAAATAAATGCCGTGCACTAGTCCGACGATGGTTCTTCGCTGTCCACAGAGGTAATTAATACTTGCTTTGGTCTAAAGCGTTTTAAGTGCTGCGCTTCCTGCGCATGTACAAGTGCGCGGCCGTCGCCTCTGGCAGGGTCGTCTTTCAAACAACACATTGCGAGCTCGTCGGGTGGCTGGGATTGCGAGGCCACACAATGCTGCTTTGTTGTCATCTTTTTACGCCAGCGTGATGCCCTTTCGTTTAAATAAAACCTTAGTGGATTTTTTCTTTTCTTTATTTTAAAACAACAGACACGAGTCAGTCCGTAGACGTGAGAGAATGTGCACGATACCAAAATGGCGATTGGATTGGATTGGATTGTGGTGGCTCTTCCCTTTGTATCGGGTGAGCAGAGACTGAGCTCCGCTCTAGCCGTATTACACTTCTTAGCTTTCTCTATTTTTCCGCCACCAGTCCTCGAGTCTTCGTTTTGTGCCCTCGAGGGCCTCGGCCAAGGACGATAGAAGGGTAGGAGAGGGCATGACGTCGGCCCCGTAGCCTCCACAAGCCATGCTCCCTTGATGCCTCGCCTCTTTCTCATTTTCCTCCTTACTCTCCTCACTTATCAGTCCAACATGACCACATCATGTGACCGTAGCCAGCATTCGTCTAGCCTTCGATCCGATAAAACCTACCGGACAGAGTGCGCGCAAGCCTGCAAGGATTCCTCCTACAATCAACCATCCATCTCGCACGTGACATGTCACGCGCACCAATTGCCAGACAGATCTGCGGTCGCATTGGGCACAATATCGTTTAAACTTTTTATGACTAGGCTTCACCAATATTGTAACGTGCCCCCTCCTAGTACTTATAACATCCTTGGCCTCGGCCCTTTTTGCTACCCGCCTTTCCCTCCCCTCCTCGGTCTCCACGGCAACCGTGAATCCCAGGGCCTCAGGGACCGAGTCCGTTACCGGTTGCGGGGTCAGACCACGGCAGGCGATCACAATGTGGTCTATTGTTTCGGTGTCAGTCCTACAGATGGTACAGAGGGTCTCCAGCTCTTCAGTAAACTTTGCTCTCCAAGTTTTTGTTCCGAGAGTTCCTGCCCGAGCCTGAAACAATAGACCACTTCCTTTTGTGTTATCATAGAATTCCTCCTTCTTGATGATGTCTTTGTGAGAGCTGTACGTCAGCAGGGATGGTTTCCGGGACATCACGTCCCTCCAGCGTCGTTGCTCTTCCTCCTGTACAAGCGTCCTCAAAGTCTTGTCATCTGGCCCCGTGTTTTCCTCCCTCTCCTCGCCCGGCTTCACTACTGATTGGGTCGGTATATGATGGCGGTACAAGAGCGTCCTGGTTCTCTTTCTCCATTTGGTGTTCCGGTCCTTGTAGATCATGAACATATTCCCACACCTTGTGGGCCCATCTGGCGTGGTCCATTCGGGCTAGGCCTCTCTCGTATCCTGTCTTGGCCACCGTCTCCCTGACCTCAAAGCCCGACCAGCCCAGGTCTCCCTGGACTGCTTCATTGGGGCTGTTCGACGGGGCCCTGAGGGCCATCCTACCAGCTTCGCGCTGTCTTGTCTCAATAAAGTTGCGCGTGGTCGATGATAGGCAAGTCACCCCATTCCCGAATGGGATTCCTGGAACCACCACCATCTTCCACTGGCCCCTCATGACCTCAAACCTGTTGAAGGCCCAGAAAAAAAAATCAAATTTGGGGGTTTTACGTGCCAAACCAACGACGGGCATCTGGCGCGCCCCAACGGAGGACTGAGGATTAATTTGGACCACCTGGGGATCTTTTGACGTGCAACCGAAAGCTCGGTTACACGGCGTCTTCTCCGCAATAAGCCTCCGTCATATTGCGGGCACCTCGGCCGGGATTCGAACCCGCCGCATGGGGATCCGTAGGCCGACGCTCTCGCCTCGGAGCCACCGAGGCGGCTTTGAAGGCCCAGAGAGCTTTTCTTCCGAGGATCCATTTCTTAATGGACACGAACGCAAATAAATGGTCACGATGGTGATGGGGCTAGCCATCTTGCACCGAGCATTGAACTCTTCTTGAGCTGCATACAGTTTGCATAGAACGAACGAACGAACGCAGCACGGCAGGAGAGTTGACTCTCGTTCTCTTCTCCTTCCCGTGCACGCACAATCGGCAGACTACGCGACCTGGAAGGGCGTTTTTGTAGTTTTGTTTTCTCCCCTGTCGCGATGCTGTGAAAATGACCTTGAGCGTCTCGCGGACCGCCGCGCTCGAAAGGTAACTATCGGTTTTTTTTTTTTTTTTTTTTTTTAAATGGATTATGTGTTTGTTGTAACAGTATGATACCTTGAAAAACAGTCGTTTTATCTGGACCAATTTTAATGGGTAGGGCCTTGAATTCATATATTTTTTGAAAGTTGGTCGTTAGAACAAATAGGTCGTTATAGGTGGGATCGTTATAAGTGGGTTTGACTGTACCGCCAGAGCAGTCGGTATGCGAAGTGAGCATCACATGCGCGGAGCGCCTAATTTGAAAGCTATAAATAGCCCTGCAATACGAAACATTGTGCGACTATAACATTTATAGTTTGCCAACGACATCATAAATAGCAACATCTGCCGCAGTGTGCGCAGTTTCGTGTTTAGGCGGGCACTTTAAATGTGTAATCACTGCCGTATATGTACAACGACGACCGTCAAAGGGTTAAAGTAGAGTCTGCAATCTCAAAGCACCTGCTGAAGATCTGTAAGTGGCGTTGGTTGATAGAGCAGCAACAGGTCATGACAGTTTTGAATGATGTTTGAGCAAATCATTCTTGTAATTGTGGAAGAAAAAAGAAAATTGACTTGGCCAGCCATGCTTGCACTTTACTCCACCCCATAAATTGGCGGGGGCCATCTGGAGCAACAGCCGGATGTTTATGGATCAAGGTTCGGAGGAAATGCAGGTGACGACACAGCATATTACCTTAGTCTTGTTGAAAAGGTGCGTCGGTATCATGAAACTGGGTTGCACATTTAAGCCAGTGCATTGTGTGAACTGGACTTCCGACTTAGAGAGTGGGTTTGACACATGCAGGTTACGCTAGGGCCATCCAGTTTATGAATATTCATCTAGCACAATTTTTTTTTTTTTGTCATTGGTTTTGTGTTTAGCTAGTGCCCATGGTGAATATACGAAAATATCACTCAAAATATCATTTTTTTCATTCCGGAATGCTCATGCCTGTCCTCTTTGGTTGCTGCATTGCAACAGTTTACATTTAATTTTTTTTTTTTTGGCAAGTGTTGTTGCGGAGGAAGATTTTTTCCAGAACATTCCTGGGTGTTTTCTACTGATGCCGGTCTGTACTTTGTTTCTTTGTTTGGTTGTGCAAAGGCGGTCGCCACACGCCTCTGGTGAGTACAGCTTCTTGCGGTTGGGGGGTCTGCCTTTTGTATGTTTATTGCATACACAGGGTGTCTTCACTATGTTGCACTCAAAATTTTAGCTCTCAATTTCTTCAGAACTTTGCAATAAGGTCAGGTCAGCACCATGTTTCTTTTCATTCAGAGAGTGCAGATGTAACCTGTACTTTGTGTTCGTGCATTCTTGGTTGAGTGCTTGTATAGGAGCTGGGTTAGCTGAGTAAGGAGGGCTTTAACTTTGTGGAATTCGTAACCTAAATTGTAGTTGATTTGAAGGTTCTGACACTTGTCCTAGGCACTGTGGGTGGTGTATTCCTTCTCTAAAATGTTTTGCGCACCTAAGGCACAACTTGTACAGTTATTGCGGTCCATACTTCCTTATCCTTAGAAATGAAAATGGCCGGAACACTGAGAATGGAAATCTCCTGTAGTCCCACCCATGTGCTGCAGCTTTCATTTTTAGGTGATTGCAGTGTCAGTGCATTGTCTGGGACACCAGTGCAAAATTAATTATTTTTCAGAAATGGTGCATATTTTTTTTAAATATGCCAGTTACTACCTCATTTACTCATAATTGGCACATGGCTAATTAGCAGAGGCTTCAAGAACAGCCTTCTGGTTCACATTTTGAGACCCTGTGACTCATCATCTTTGTTGTTCTCCAACAGGGCATTCCCACCAATGTATCTAGTCGTGTTTCAAGCAGCTGTTGTAGTAGACATGATTGTGCAAACAAGACAGAGTGAATTTTCATAACTGCAGTAGGACCAGTCGACTGGGTTGTAGCACCGTCTAGCTATGCGAGTAAAGACGGCAGGCCGGTTTGTTACGAGTTTGAACTGCCATGTAGTTTCGCTGTCTGCATGGTGTGGGCCTGAATTAATTTGGTGGGAGCCCTAGGGCCTAGAGAATGAACTGGCAGATCTTGTGAGTTTAGTAGTGCTACTTTTCCATTTGTCTTCTCTCTTCTCAACCAATCTAAAGAGATGTAAAGGCTGGTCGCGTAACTAGCTAGCTCTAAACTACAAGTGCGAAAGTTTTGCAAGGAACCCGTTGCAAGTTTACTAACTATCGTATTGAACAAGTTTGCTGCACTGGTTTAGAAAGGTGCGCTGAAGCCGACCGAGACCCACCACCATTTTTTGATGGGACAGTGGCGAGTTTGTCATAGTTGCTAAAAGCGTCTACTTAATTCCTGTCGCAATGACTCTTTCCAGGTGGCTCGTGCTGGTTGACATACAGACTGCCACGTATCTGTTGCTTACAAAGATATCACTGTAACATGTCTTTTTTTTTTTTTTTTTTTGGTTTGGGGCACGGGAAGGGGAACACGTGTCGCAACTTTGGCTGCCGTGCGAATGTGGATGCGTCTCCGGGACGAGCAGTTTTGATGAAAAGGTTGCATTCTCTTTGCCTCTTTGTGGCTTTCCGGAAGTCCGTCGGGCCGTGGCGGCACATTTTTAAGCGTAGCGTGACACTGCCTCCTCCTGGACTCCCCGAGAGTGGCACAGGCATCTGCGGAATGGGGGCAGTCCCTGTGCGGCTCTGGAGGAAGATTGTGCATGGTGCGTGTATGACTGGCATTGTGTCTGAGGTGTTGTGTGTGCGTGTGGTCATGGCAATTCTCTTCCCTCTTTTTTTTTTTTTTTGTAATTAAGATAAATGGAATTTGGATGTTGTGTAATTCGATCGAGTCTGTCTGGGTGGATGGCTCTGCGGTAGACATGCATAGAGTTCCAGTAGCAGGTTTAATGGAGAGATGGGCTGGAGAAATGCGGCGAGCTGCTTTGTTGTCAGCTGAGGAACATTTGGTTGCAGCCATTAGGAATGTCCTGGCTTGCGTTCGGGATGCGTTTGGCCACAGTTGACAGTCTGCTGGAGGTGATACTATAATGCTTTGGATGCTTTGGCAATTTATCTTGAGTCACGCAAATCCCCTTTGAAAAGTCATATTTCCACTCTATGTAGGTCTGCCGCCGTGTGAATGGTGAGTGATTGTGGACGAGTGAATGTGCTTGGCTCTGGGTGACTGGCCGGTATGGATGGGTGAGCATCTGTGCTTGCGTATGTATGTGATGGCCTAAAGTTTGTGGCACAGTCGCGTGTGAGACAGCCGTGCGTGTCGGGGAAGAGACGCTCATTAAATTGGGGCATCCGTGCCAGTTTCACGGAGAGTGCTGCTGCACACTTTTGTTTGCCCTCTTCCTTTGACACGAGCACGGTGGGGCGCAATCATCCGCTAATTCTTGTGTTTTCCCCCCTCCCCTCCCTCGAGTTGCATCGAAGGTTTCTTTACTTTTTTTATTTGAGTGTGGAGTGTGATCGCCCCTTGTTTGACTGTAGGAGGAGCCCAAATGCCCAGTGGTCCTCTGAGTGCTGGCAAAAGCAAAACAGGCCACTAATATTGCAACAGGTAAGAGAGATCCTAAGAAAACATTGAGGTTGTCAGTCGTTTGTTGTTCATAGTACTTCACCTCAGTAACGATTTTTGCCTAGCGATTGAATCGTGCTGATTTCAAATTAACATTTTCTAAACTGTTTGCTTCTGATATGGGGCTGGGGCATGCATGGGGTAAATAACTAAATGATGGATGTCATTTCTATGGAATTGCTGAGTGGGGAAGGGCTCGAGGATTGCTTCTTGTGCAGCATGTGGTCTGGAGGCTGAAAGCCGCACGTATTTGGAGGTACGGCTGGGACGCCGCTGCCCACGATTATCCAGCTCCCGTTGCTGACAACTGCAGGGACAGCCCAGCGGGTGCCACGTCATCAGTGCCACTTTGGTGATCCCCACCACTACCATCTCCCTTTCTTCGGCATCTACGCCGTTTCCGGTAGGTCGGGCCCAGTTACCCACATAAATGTTTGTCAGCTATCTTCAGTTTCTCTTAGTGATGCATTCCCAACTTGTTGCTCACAGAATCGCAGGTCAAACTGAGTGCCAGTGGGCCAGGTGCAGCAACCACAACATAACGTTTGTGGTGTACAACAGCCACCACCACTGCAGCAGCAGCAGCAACAGCAAAACAACAACAACACAGCAACAACAACAGCAGCAACAGCAGCAGCAGCATCAGCAGCAACAGCAGCAGCAACAGCAGCAGCAACAACAGCAGCAGCAGCAGCAACAGCAGCAACAGCAGCAGCAGCAGCAGCAGCAGCAGCAGCAGCAGCAGCAGCAGCGCAGCAGCAGCAGCAACAACAACAACAACAACACCAGCAACATCAACAGCAACCCTCAGCTCAGGCAACACTTAACCTGTTGGTGTCGCCAACACCTTCGCAGAACCTGGCCAAAGTGGCTACCGAGGACTTGCAGCTCTGGAATCGTGCCACTTGAAGAGGAAGATCTCGCATGCTCGGACCTGCAAGGTGCTCCTGAGAAGTGTGCTCTGAGCTACGGCAGACGGTGGAGGAGAGCATGAAGGCTGCCGAGGAACCTTTGGCAGCTCGGCCTGTTCTACCAGGGTGGTGGTGCAAACGCCACCATGATGACACCATGCACAGTCGAGCAGATGATGGTGGCATTGCCAGAGGTGCCCTCCACCGCTAGATCGGTGCAGCAGACAGCTTTGACTGTGAGTCGCAGTGGAACGCGCTAGCCGCTGCGGCGCAACAGGGCCAGCAGGAGACACAGGCAAAGCCTCTGTGGAGTCAGCTGACCAGCTGTGAGTCCCCGCCGACCGAGCCGGAGCTCGAGACGTGCGTTGGCGAGCATGGTTCAGTCGACACAGCTACGGTGCCATTCGCCGACGAGCAGCATTTCAAGAAGCAAAAAGTCAAGGACGCTCCCGTCCTGTCACTCCCAGTTGGCCTGGGAACACGCTGGAGCAAATGCAGAGCATGGACTTCAGTTGTGTCAAGTCGGAGGCCTCCAACTGGCCAACCACACTGAACGGCATCTTGAACCAGTCGGACGCCGGCCCAAGGTGCCCGTTGTCTTTGGGGACAAGGTGATCCTGGATGTAGGAGTGTTGGGGCCAGCTCGGCGGCACCCTTCGGGGTTCCTGGCAGCTACGAGAACACCTCACACTGCCCGGAGCCCGCAGCACATTTAGCCCCTTCGAAAGCACTTCTCAGCCAGACAGCCGGCCGCAGGGAGGGGATGGCAACCATGGGTACCCGGAGAGTCCCAGGTCTCCCAGGTGCCACAGGGTCCCCAAGGATCCAACATGGACCATCTCTCAGCCATGTCCATGCTTCCAGAGTCTGAGCTGTTGCGCATGATCAACCCCAACGCATTTGATAATGGTAAGCCCTGCTGAAAAACATTGTGCATACATGTCCAAGACCTTTAAAAGGAACAAGATAGGCTATGCATGCTGTGATCTCATCTCTGAGAAGCAAGAATGTGATCCTAGTTCTCAGGTAGGTAGCCTTACCCCAATGGCAGTTCCTGCTGTTGGAATCTGCATGGAGGCTACCAATAACAGAGATGACAAAAGTCTGGCGGTGCCGTACATTTCATACGGTAATGTTTGCCACTTGAGATTACCTGGTTGCATGCTGTTGATATTTACGTATTCAGCCTGCTCTTATTACCTTTCAGTGTGAAGAACAGCCCACTTCGCATAATCTGCTGGTGTTTCAACAATGTGATGTGCAATGGTGACAATTTTACACGAGGAGGCGTCTGTGCAGTCTACAAGGACCCCTCGATTGGCTTCATCCGACGTTTTCAAGGGGACACAAGTAAACCGCTACCCCCCACTGATTGGGCCCCCCCCCGCCACATTCTACAGTTATGCAAAAGA